>VDFB02373365.1:119542088-119612027 GCA_007258455.2 Sequoia sempervirens
CATCTAGCACCTTAAAAAGGTTTTCACCATCCGATACGCTCTTTATTTTATCTTTTGTTTGATCTAACACTGCCAGATTCTGGTTCTCACCATTAGATCTTTCTTTTTTATTTTTATTTTTGCAACTAGGAGAATTGACACTCTCCTGATTAAAGACTCTATGCTGAAAATTACCAATGGAACAATCATTTATGTCATTTGCTGAAAGGAAGTTTACGATAGATTCATCACTTGGGAACATAGGTATATCGATAGGTTCAGATGAATCCCAATCAATGAGATCAGGATGGATCAAAGATAACGGGTAGTCGAGTTGTGTGAAATCGGAAATGGTTATGGTCATAACGGAGTTGACCGTAGGATCCGAGGTATGAGGTGGATCAATGATGATACTGTTCTCATGACAATCTTGTTTGTTTAAATCTGACTCAGTATTATTAGAATCATAGTCACCTTGTAGTTCAGATTCTCGTGTTTGGGTCCCTGAACCTTGACCTTTGATTAGAGTTGGGGTATATTGGTGTATTACATCAACCTCTTTGTCCCTCTAGAACTCATCATTGTAAATGGTGTCCCATTCATATTCAATAGAGTCTGTGTCAGAGTTATTATCCACGAAATTCTGAACTATTGCCAAACATGCTTCTCTTGAATCTGAACCTTCTTGCAATGGGAAGATAGTGCCATGTAGTTGTTTGGATGTTCTTTCTTTTGAGTTAGTATCATAGCCTGTAGACATCCATTAAAATCTGCAAACACTAAACTTCATGTAGGGGTTAGAATTTCACAAATCTATCAAAATGCCTCTATGAAATACCTTGTGAATGCTTCCAAATGCAACAAATGATAATAGAAAGACTAAAGCATTATGAAAACAAAAGCAAGTTACCTATTCCATAGTGGATTGGTGACACATGTGCTAGTGACCCTTTCCCAATCCTTGAATAATAGCTAAAATGATGAAATGCAAATGGAGATGATGAACAAGATTATTCTCAAACCAAGAGAGTAACCTTGCATAAAATTATGGATCTATGAATGAGAATGAAGGCCTTCTTTTATAGATTTTGTTGATGGGAGATTGGCCAAGATGGTGAATGTGGGACTAAAGATCCTCCAATGAGAAAATGACACTTGTCAAATGATGATAGTTAAATGGTTGTGCAAGATTTGGGAAGAGTGCCCATGAGAGGGAGAATTTGAATTTGAATTTGCAATAAATTTTGAGAGGGGGACAAGAAAAACAACAATAAATGCAATGTTTGACTTGTCATGTTGAGGGAAAATGAGAGTTTTAATAAATCAATAAAATTGATTTATTGTGCAAGTGGAGATATCTAGATAATGCAAGTGGGATGGGATTAACATTTAATCAGGGTTAGATTAATTAGATGATGATTATGCTGATTTAATGCTAATTAGGTGAGTTGACTTTTAAGACTTTGATAATTGATTTATTTGAATTAGAAAATGATGGAATATGATTTAGGATTTGATTTAAATGAAGTCCTGATTTATTTAATTAAGTGGATGATGCAAGATGAAGGTTGAATGATAATGTTTATTTGATAAATGAATGGATGAAAATGCACTTGATTAATTGATGAATGGTCCTAATGCGACATCTAATTTGATTGAATCCGATCGAATGCATAATGTAAATTTTGCATGTCTACATAGCCTAATCCATTTTTCTCTTTCGCAACAAGTCCTCGAAGGTGAATAGGCTCAACTACTACTTTTCTTTTTCCGATAAGACCCTTATCATAGCCCATCTTCTGCATGATTGAATACCCTTTTCCATATATATCTGTTAGTAATTTGACATTAAGAACTGTTTCATCTTCATCTTTATAGAGCCAGTTTAGAATTTCTCTATCCTCAGGGTCTTCCATGGGGAATTTTTCTTTGATGAATCATCCATTAAAATTTATGCTTGGCTCTCTTGGTGGTTGCATTGATGTTGAAGCTGCTGATATTTGATGTTGTGTGATGGAAGGTTGTCCATGTGACTGAGGTGATGTTGGTAAATTAGCAAGATAGAGAGAGTCTCCTAACTCCATGGTCCTTGAATTTCAATTTCTTGTCAAAACTATTAGTTAACTGACTAATTTGTGTATCAATCTTGAGAGAAGTACTAGCATGAGCTTCTCAATTGTTAGGAACCAATGTATCTTGACTGGCTTTGATGTTGGAACAAGTTTGAATTTTTGAATTATCAGCTAGTATTGTGATTTCTTGTCCATCATAAGGAAACTTAAGAAATTGATGATATGTGGATGGGACAACTTGCATTTCGTGGATCCAAGGACAACCCAACAAGATGTTGTATGCAAGATCACAGTCTAATACTTGACAAAATGTATTCTTGGTAATAGGTCCCACTCTGATCGGTATCATGATTAAACCCTTGGACACTCTTTCCTCATCATCATAGGCTTTAATAGTAATCTTTCTTCTGGGATCAATGGAATCCTTAGAAAATCCTAAAGCCTTAACCAACTTCATGGTACATATGTTTAAACCAGCACCTCCATCTATTAGAACTCGTATGACACGAAACTTGTGAACCATGAATTCTAAGTATAATGATGAATTATGGGGATGAGTTATGGAAATGCCATCTTTTTTGAAGAATGAGAGGCATGTGGGTGAGGAAAAGTGTCCTACCATGGCTTGAAATTGGTCTACATCCAAATCAGTGGAGATAGTTGTTTCAAAGAGGGCCTTTTCAAGAATTTCCTTATGTGCTGGGGAAATCTTCAAGAGTTCTAAGATAGAAATCTGAGCAGGAGTTTTCCGAAGTTGGTTGACTAAGTAATATTGATGTTGAGGTGGAGGCCCAGTGGGTTTTGAAGAGGCACCCTTTAAGACAACTTTGGCTTGCCCCCACGTTGTTGCATTGACTTCCCTATATTCCACCTTCTTGTTGACTTTAATAACATTGACCCGTTCATTGTCGGTGTAGATATGATTGATTATTAGATCATCAATATGATTTACACTTTTTCTAGAAGATTCACCTTTTTGATAGTTGGGAAAAGGGTTTCAAAATGCTTGGTGGTCTTCATTTGATTGTTGATGTCCTTCTATTGTGATGGTGCCATTTTCGATTAAGTCTTGAATAGCATTCTTCAAGGCTTGACAGTTATTTGTGCGATGACCTTTGCACCGATGATAGTCACAATAGTATGCCGCATTCCATGATGGAGGCTTCACACTGGGTTCATAGTTTCGTTGAGGTGGCAAGGTAATGACATTTTTAGCCATCAACTCTTTCAATGCAGATTCCAAAGATTGACCCAGTGGAGTGTAAGTTCTTCTACTAGAGAAGAATGAAAATCTTTGTGGATTTGTATTTGAGGTATTCCCTAAGGATTTGTGATTGTTATTGGTTCCCCGGTAACCTTGATTATTGGTAGTGCCTTGATTGGGAGTAGAATTTTGATTCACATTGTTCCTCAGAGGAGGAGGATTGTTTCCTTGATTTGTAATCGAGTTGACATTGTTGTAGTTGTTGTTGTGAGGAGCACTCAGGGTACTAAGGAAAAACAGCTTAGTTGAGACATAGTTTGCATCAACAACACCATGATTCAACACATTCTTGTTGTGAGTCCAAAATTTATACTTTTCCTGATTGTTATGATGATTGGATGATCCAGGATTGTCCTTGTCTAGTTTTATGATTCCTCTTTTGACCAAAGCACTTTCAATGGTTATAGCATCTTCAATCAATTTCTCAAAAGAGGGAGGACAATGCAAGTTCAAACGATAGCTCATCTCTGAATTCAAGCTGTTAATGAAGGTGACCATCTTTTCCTTTTCAAGAACAAGACGTAGATACCTATCAAACATTCTTCTCCATCTCTAAAGAAAAGTAATGAAAGGTTCTCCAAGTTTTTGCGCAACTTTGCAAAGATATATCATAGTGATTTGGTGTTGGATGTTGTAGGCATATTGTGATATAAATAGATTGATTAATTCTTTAAATGTCTTGATAGGAGGTGTGATTTTTGATAGCCATTCCATAGAGTGGCCTCCAAGACTCCTAGGAAACAAACGCATCACGTAAGTGTCCTCATGAGTGAACTCTAAAGTCATGTTTCAGGAGTCTCTTAACATGATTGATTGGATCTGATTTCGCATTATAACAATCAAATTTTGGAATTTCACAATGTTTGGGAAATGGAATCATGTTGAGGCTTTGATCGAAAGGATAAGGACAAATGTCCTCAAGAGTATAATTCTTTGTTGTGGTTCCCCCTTGTAACTCTTTAATTTGTCCTTGAAGTGCCTTAATTTGTTGAGTCAAACCAGTAAGATCAGATAGGGGTGTTTCTTCAGGTTTTCTTTTCAAATTCTTAGTATCAAAGTCATGAGGCAATTTAGCTCCTTGGTCAGCCAGATAGAGGAAATATTTTTTTTTATCGTGTTGCAAGATCTTTTCTATGACTTTGTGAAATTTAGGATCTTGTTCAGCCTCTCTAAGATGTTCCTCATCACATTCATCATCACTATCTATATGGGTTTTGCTCATGTCTCTGTAATTATGGAATGGATTTTCTTCTCTGTTATCCATGTTGTTGTTGAAAAGTGGATTATGACTTATATTGTAAAGAGGATTACTGCTTTCACCTTGTTCTTGAATGTTTTGGTTATGACCTTCTTGTTGGATTTCGTCCTTCAATTTATTGTATCGAGATCTTGTGGAGATAGGCATATGATTTTGAAGAGTTTTTCTAAACTTAGATCACAGTTTTGATAAGTGCAATAATGATGATATCTTAATCTGATAAGATGGGAATCCTATGATATGATCAAATATGTTCCTAATTTTTTGATTGTGGCTTCCAATGATGAAGGATGTCAGAATCCTATTGGGGAAGTTGAATCAATAACCAGAAATTTGTTTGAAAGGTGCACTTTTAAAGATTTGATCTTTGTTTTTGAAGAAAGATTTCAAGATTACTGAAGGATTTGACTAGGATGTGAAGGATATTCAATAGAAGGTTGTGGTATATTATCAAACTCAATAGGTTGGTTAAGATTATGTCGTTGAGATAGAGCTAATCTTTGATAATAAGCTCGAGAATTGAAAGGCTCTACAACATACTCGTCAGTGAATCCCCTAACAAAATCTTGGTATCTATGAAGAAATCCACAGTAATGAAGCAAGACGTGTCGACTTTTGTACAAAATTTTTCTTCTTTGCAATGTTTTCCTGTACCCTAAATTTTTCTTGGGATTCTTGATCCTATTGGTAACTGATTTCTTGACAAATTTTGTTGACTTCCACTCTCTAAGCATGGGAGAAATATCAGTATGTTACTAGACCAAAAATGTGAACAGTTTTGAATGATTTCAGTTGCTATTTTTCATGTTCATTTCGGATGATATTTTATCTGAATTAATGTAAATGAAAACACAAAGAACACTCTAAATTAAATGGAATGTAACCAAACACAGATAAAGCAAGTACATCCTATGGTAAGTCCAGGACAATATCCACTAGATTCCACGTGGGTTTCCCCAATCGCATATCGGTAGCGTGTGAATTTAGAAGCTTGGTTGCACAGGCTCCCCCTTACAGTGCACTCTCTTCTCAGGCCAACCAAGCTTCCAACCCCCATGAAACTCCCATGGCAGATTGATCACCTCTACTACATACTGCGAAAGTGTGGATGCCTTCACACCGACCGGTGTTGCGCTAGCAAATAGAAGGTTTTTGGTTTACTAAACAATGGTGTTTAATTTAGGACCCCCATTCGAGTGGCCATACATGGGGCAAGAGATTAATCACCAATTTAGGTGGCACTCCATCCTGAAGAGGTTAAGCTCAATAGGGTTTATGGGAGTACTACTCTGTCCATATGACACATCCTCACTCGTAATCTTAGGTTTTCCCTTAAGATTCACATTTGTATATCGGTCGAGGGTAGCTTGGCCTTAGCTCCATTGCCAGTTTGAGTCGCGTTGAGGGGATGAAATCCCCAGGAAGGCCCAATTTCTAGAGGCAATAATTGTTTCTCTTACACCTAGGATCGCATTACTGTGCAAGGGGAGAGGATACTTTGGTTATTGCATCAGAGTTACACAGGGATAAAGTGGGTCTATCTTTTTGATCACCTAGTTTGCACAGGGTGAGAGCATAGTCACCTACCACTTTCAAGCAATCAAGTAGAATAAACAGATCCATTTTAATGCACCAAATCATAATGATTTAAGCTAAGTGAAGATATTGCTTCACAACTGACATGGGGTTCATTTTAACTGCATGATCAAAGTGTGGTGACTATCCTAGATTGATTCATTTTAAACCAGAAAAGATTTTGTCTGCGGAATGCGTCAGAATCAGAATCCTATTTTTATGTTACAACCCAGATGCACCGAAACAGATTTCAGATGCACAGAAATAGATAGTGTATGCGCAAAAATAGACAATAGATGTGTAGAAACATACAATATATGCGCAGAAACATATCCTAAATGCGCTATAGAAAATACTAAATGCACTAAAATAGTCCTTAGATGCTCTACTTTAATTAAGTGTAGATTTAAATCTATAAATGACAGCAGTTAATGCTTTGAAATCTACCTTAAATGTGCTAATTTAACCCCTAAATGTGCTAAAATAGTTCTTAAATGCGCTACTTTAGCTAAGTGCAAATTTAACTCTAAATGTAATGAGACTATATGCACTATTCTATCTCTTAGATGCACTAAATTAACTCTTAGAAGCGCTGAAACAATCCTCAGATGCGCTAAAAAACTTGCAAAACAGAAGAATCAAATCCCCAGATGCGCCGCAGAAAATCTCGGATGCGCTAAAACGTCAAATTTTTCTGAAGGCCGAACTCCATAACTCGGAAACCTTTCAAAATGCTCTACAGAAAAAGGTCAAAATCGGGGCAGGGCCCCATGGTGGGTGCCATTTTATGTGTGTATGAAAATATGTCTATTATAATGAATTCAAAACACAATCAATAAAACCTTATATCAAAGAAGCTTAAAGAAAATATAAACAAACTCTCATGGCAGCTTCTTCGAAGTCATCTTATTGCTCTCTATCTCTAGCGTTTCATTGATTCAAGTTGCTCTCAGATTTAGTATGCCAAGCTCAACAAAATGGACTACTAGAGAATGAGATTTAAACTAAAATGCATACTATGCTAAAATGCAAGATTATGCTATGATATGATAAAATTATTGCTAAGATATGATTATTGCTAGAATGCTAAAAGATGCGAGTGTATAAGCGTAATTGTGTGTATGTGTCTATCTGTGTGTAACCAATGCCTGGATTTGCACATGTACTTGTAGAGTTTCTCGAGGATTTTGATTAGCTGTCATGATCAACGATTGAGATCAAGCTTGTCAAGATGGACGGTGAGAGATTTTTGAAAGGTGAGAGAGAAATAGAAGGTTTCCTCCTTCACAAATTTTCTTATTTAGATCCGAAGGAAGGTTTCCATTTGAAGAATGAGTTGGGAATGAATTTCATAATTAAATAAATTAATTTATTTAATTATATGTGAGGATGAAATTAGAAGTTCGCATAATTAAATTAGTAATATTTAATTATGTGTGAGAGATGAATTTAGAAGTTCGCATAATTAAATTAGTAATATTTAATTATGTGTGAGAGATGAATTTAGAAGGTAATTAAATATTTAAAATATTTAATTATGTATGGAGTGAGAAAAGGTATTAAATTAAATATTTATAATATTTAATTTAACTATGAGATGAAGAGGGTGTTTGGAGGAATATTCCATTATTTGAATTCAAATATTCAAATTTAGAAAAACATGATAATTAATATAAATAAATTATAAAATTTATTTAATTTAATTAAGAGGAATATGGAAGATGGTAATAATTAAATAAAGTTATTTATTTAATTAACGTAGAATAATTATAAAAGTGAACAATATAAATAAATAATTAAATTTATTTATATGTAGATGACTTTAGAAGATTAATTATATAATTTATATTTAATTAATTAACAAGCTTGATTAACCATGACCATTTTTAGACATATACACCTTCAAAAGAGAAAACAACTCTTCTTATTTCTTCCAAATATGAAATAGCAGTGAAAGATCTATTTTGGTTCTCATTCATTATGCTAGGGATAGCATCAATGAGGATTTGTTGAGCATTCATATCTAGCCTCTCTTCAGTAGTCAAAAGACTAGCAAAAAATTGATTTGCCCCATGCCTAATATCATCCTCCTTATCAATTTTTGTGTCATTCTTCATGATGTGAGTAATCTTATTTGACGCTCTATGCTTTAGAGTAGTCATGTGAAAAAACCTAGTGTTCCTATCACCGGACGAGAGCCACACCGATCTAGATCTTTGTTTCCAAAATTCTTCTTCTTTGGATATAATATCATGGTAATTAATAAGAATTTTGTTTTCTTTTGAAAGGAAGTCATTCACATACCCTTCCTTCTAAATTATATCCTGGATCTCCTTCAACTCTAGCTGAATAGTCAAATTCATAGCAAAAATATCCCCAAAAACTTCTTTGTTCCACAACCTAACCTTAGCTTTGACCTCACTTAATTTTTTAGCCACCTAAAAAATAGTAGTCCCATTGACCTTAATATTCCACCACTCCTCAATGCATTTAAAGATATTAGGATGAGACAACCACATTCTTTCAAATTGAAAAAGGAGCATTTATCTTACCCGAGATAGGATCTACCACAAAACTGATGGGGAAATGATCTGATCCAATCCGGGAGAGAGCCATTAAGGAACATAAATAATTCATCATACAGTTATTCGAGATAAGAGAACTATCCAATCTTACCTGAATGAGATCATTCCCAACCCTTCTATTAGACCAAGTATAAGTTTCTCCCTTAAGCTCTAGATCATGCAAACCATGTGAGTTAATAAAATCCATCAAATCTAATTTACTATCCAGCTGAATCTGAGAACCACCAAACTTTTCTGACACAAGCAATGGGGTATTGAAGTCTCCCATAATCAAGCAGTTCACATTAGGGAAGCTCTGCTTAAAGGATTCAAGATTTTTTCAAAACTTCCTTCTCACCATTTTGTTGTTGGGAGCATAGATATTAGAGAAAATCCAAACAAAGTCATTTCTAATATGCCTAAACCTAGTAGCCACATGATTAGCATCTTCCCAAATAGGAGTACTAGAAATATGATCCTAGTTCCAAAAAGTTACTAAACCCCCTGAGGCCCCATCAGAACTCCTACCTTGCACACCACAATTCTTAAAGACCTTAATCCTTTCCACTTTATCCTTAGAAATCTTGGTTTCTTGGACAATTAAAATATCAGGCTTATGGTCCCTAGCAAAATTTTGCAAAATATCTTGTTTATGGGAACTGTTAAGCCCTCAAATATTCCATGACATAATCTTCATTACTTAGATGGAGTATTACTTCGGAGGATCTCTGTGATAGTTCTTTGAACCCTATTCACAATATTTTGAAGGCATTCCTATTCTCTATGCCATTTTGTAGATTTCCTTCCTAAACTTTGCTTGTTGCCACAGTCCACTTTTGTCCTATTTCTCATGGTAACCCCCACATTGTTATTACCTTTCTTACTCTTCTTCTTTTCCACTTTTGTGTATGAACTATCCCCTTCCAGATCCATATCCTCAAGACCCAAAAAATCTTGGACATCCATGAAGTCATTTTCACCAGCACTCTTCAAAAGAAAGGAATGAGACAAGTCATTCATGTCTTTTCGGGTATCCACAAAGTCCCTGAATGTATATTTCACATTCTCTGACAAAAATTGAGACTCTTCCTGAGTAGATGAAGGAAGGGTCTTCCCCCCCTCAGCCACAAAGTACTTCGTACTACTTTCCTTCCTACCAACACCAAGACCACTCTGAGAAATATCTTCCAGATTCTCACCAAAGGAGTCAAAGACCTTTTCAACTAAATTAAAACTTTCATCAAGCTTCTTTTCATCCACCCCCTTAGACTCCTTGGTACTTGATTCCACTTGCCCATTGTTTTGGGTCTTGACATCTATTTCTGAAGCTTCTAGATTTATAGGAACATCCTCTTGCAGTGACTTCTCACCAAAATTAACCCCTACCTTGGGATTCTGATTATCCGCACTCTTCTCCTAAACATTCTCTGAACTATTCAATGCATCCTTGTTCTCTTAATTTTTTTCCCTCCATATTTTAGACTCCTTTACCACTTGCTTAGGTTCAGGCTTAGAAACTTTAGATGGGCATTTTCATGCCCAATGCCCATATTTTTTACAAGCGAAGCACACAAAAGGCAATGACTCAAACTCCACTAATTGGACCCACTTACCAAGTTTTGACACAATCTCTATGGAGGACGGAAGATCAATAGATTAGGTGATACCCACACAGATCCTATCAAAGACCAGCCTCTTCCTTACTGAAGTCATGGAGTCTATGGATAATAATTCCCCAAAAGATTTTGCAATTCCCTTGAAAACATCCTCGTTCCAGAACTCCAAGGGTAGTCCCGGTAACCGAACCCACACAGGCACTGCTTCGAAAGAGGTATCCAAGAAATCCATTTTAGGAGACCACTTCTTAAGAGCCAAGAATGACTTTCCAATGACCCAAGGACTACCACACAAAATTGCATATTTTTCCTCTTCATAGGAAAAAGTAAAAGAAAAGAACCCCTTCGGCAAAGCCGCAACCTCAACTTGCCCTTTTACTTTCCATTTCTTCCTAAAAAATCCCTAACCACTTCAATATTTGGTCTCGGGCCCATGAACTTACCCACCAATGAAGAGGCCATCAACAAGATGCTATGGTAAACCACTGGATCAGGAACTAGAATAGAAAAAGTCCCACTTGAGGGATCTTAAATATTGCTAACCAGAGGGAAAATCGACTTACCAGTAGGCTTGGTCCCTAGCAGCGAAATCTAACTTCTTTTTGGATTCTCCTGACAAGGTTCTCTTGAACAATTCTCCATATGTCCTAGTCTAACATGGGAATTCTTGGCTGCATCCTAGTTCCCAAAAACCTTGGCCCCACCAGCCTCGCCATTGAAAGGAGGGCAAGGACACCCCTTGCCTCAAGGGTCCACCTTTCTTCCTGGGTCCCCCTTATTCCTTGGGCCCCAGTCCTCAGATTCTGGTCCCCCCTTCTCACCACCAACATTCTCCCCTTCCGCATCCTCAGAAATCCCAACCACCTACAAAGATCCAACCACCTTCGAACCAGACACCTGCAAATGATCAAAAAATTCAAAACCCCACTCCCGCTCTCCCATCCCATCTTTGAATCCCTTTCATAATTATACAGTTGACACTAGAATGACAACACAAAATCTTGTTGAAATCAATGACAACACCAACTGCACATACTTGCACCACTGACATAGGGATAGGCTATGTTTACTTTTCTCTATTATAGTTATCAATTGCCAATTCAACCTCATTTTCCTCCATGTTTCTTATAATGTCATCATGATGATATGGTATATGATCATATCCACCTAGATTCTATTTTTTCCTTGCAAAACCAATATAACCCTCAGGATCAAATCCCTTCCTTGGTGCAACTTTCTTCATAATGAAATGTGATAACTTATCCAAAATAAGATCATATCCTTCCTTCGATACCATAGTGAAATCTCAAAAACACAATGTACTTGGCATAAATGACTTTCTCATAGGAACTCAAGTTCATGACACTGGAATAATCCAATTGCCTGACAATGTAATGAGCCTAGCCAAAGCTGACTCAAAAACTCTTCTTTCGTTGCTTGGGAATTTTTTCAAATAGTTGATGTGCAAGTTGATATAGGCTGATAAGAACTTCTAATTGATTTTTTTTGACTTTCTCATCACCAATGATGTTTCATTAGTTTTTTCCAATGGTATCAATGATTTCCAATGACAACTATGAGTGTCTCTAAGATGATATGCAATTGTTTTAATGCACTTTTGATGTATATAGATGACTAAAACTACTTGCAATATGCAGCTACAACAATTAGAAATTATGACAAACACTTTGGATGCAACCTAAGATGGCATCTATTCACTTACAACCAAGTAGCATTAATAAAAACACTTGGTATGCAATATTATAACATTATTTATGCCAAAAGAGAACCTTATAGCCAATTGAAATTTTGTCAAACAATTGGCATGCAAACAAATAAGTTGATCATGAATAATATAAACAAGCTCAATTACAATAGTATTTGACCAACAACTTATATCTCCTTCTTTGCAATAAAATGTCTAATACAATGATGCTATGAATTGGCCAAGATTCTTGGCTTACAATTGATTGACATTAGTGTAAAATCTGATTTTCTGAGTATTCACTTACAATGGCAACTAAAATGCCTATGATGACAATGCAAACTACTTAGAAAATGCAAAAAGAACCTGGCAATGATGGTGCCCAATGTTGTTGATGAAGAAACAATAAAAATCCAATGTGATAGGCACCTTCCAAGCTCAAATCAAAATGCTCAAGCTACTGCCCCTATTCTTTCCTAGAAAAAGTTTAGATAATTAATTGCTACACCAAATGCCTTCCAATTTTCCCTTAAAACGATTGTCTCAACGATGGGAATTGAATGCAACAATACCCAAAATGATTGGCCTCCAGAATCGAAAGATATGAGTAAAAACATGAGACTCACATAGGCTGATCAACCTTCGTGACAATAGATTATGAAGGTTTGAAAATGCAACTGAAACTTTACAAAATATCACTCCTTAAGATGATGAAATGATAAATCACAATCAATAATTATTCTCCAAATTGAATCTCCACAAATTGGACCCTAGGCCATTAATTTTTCTCAACAAAATAATCAATCTCAGCAATACATCAGTTGTTGAAGTAACTTCTCAATCAAATGTAGCAATACATCAGTTGTTGCAAGTCAAATACTTTAAAATAAGTACAATAATACATCAGCTATTGTACTCAAATAAGTTCCACAATCAAGCACAAGATTGGACTTTTGAAGTAAAGCCCACAATCAGCAATAATTCAGCCGGTATCTCACAGCCTCAAAATTGCATAACGAATGAGGGTTTTCATCCCCAAAGGTCCTCCAATGGATGAAACCCTAGTTTGCTTCTCCACCACCAAAAGTCATCAATTCAAACAACAATTCCTAGATGATGAAACAATGGTTGGCCTCACCTATTTATTCTTTTTTCACCAAGAGGTCGGCCACCTTCTAGAAGCTTCTTGAATAATCTTTTAAAATAATATATCATTATTTACACTTTACAAATATTAAAATATCATTTTATAATATAAAGTGCAAATATAAAATAGTAAAATAATAATAATTATTAAAGTTACCTTTAATAATAATTAAACATTATAACTCAACAAAACTCATTATTTCTCCAAATCAATTGAATCCAGGAGAGATGGAAACCAACCATTGCTTGAAGTAGACCCTCTAACCAAGCTCTTTAGCCTACGAGAGTAAAGAATAGGCTAAATCCTCTGAAAGCTTATGCTCACGAAAATGGGGACACTATAGACAATCTCTAGATATGCAATCCTATTTGGTATAGTTTCTGGTAAAAGGAAAGGTGTATCTTCAAAACCACACACTCTGATCATTGTTGAATCAATACAACAATACCAATCACCCCAATTATGACCTACAGTTGGTGGTACATTGAAATACTTGGGCCTTAAAAATATTTTAATCTCATCAGTCAATGAATAATCACAGGGGTGATTATAAAACCTATACAATATCTTGACAAAATATTCTTCAAAATAAACATAACTGTAATGGATAAACCTGTTGTCCCAAATAGCAGTCCATAATTGCACTAGTAGTGGTTGATCCTCCTTATCAAATTGTGTAATTCTCTATTCCTCTAGCCACATTCCTAACTCTTGTCCATAATACAATATCATGTGAATGAGAAGGGAATAGTGTTTAAAATTCAATGTAGGAGATTCATTCTTGATGGCCATTAGCCCTAAGGCTATTCCTATTGAAATGTGTGAGGCATAATCAAAAGGTCTTGCATTGTAGAATTGTATATCTGCAACAATCACCATTGGCCCTATAGACATGAATTTAGTGGCCTTTGTTCCCATTATTTGACATACTAAGAAGTAAGTATGTTTTAGGTAGGGCTCAAACAAATCAACATGAAAGGGGGGTCCATCATTATCTTCAAGTGGAACTAGGTCTCCTTCCCTCCTAGGCCTATGCAGCGGTAACCTCCATCCCTTGTAAGTAGTATCCATTCTCCAATACTCCTCTAAATCTTCATGCATAATAGGCTGGTCACATGTGTCATCTAGGTTGAAGACTTCACAAAGTGCAGTCTTGGATATATGTATGAATGGTTCACCTTGAAGGTTAAAAATAGCTTTAAGATCTGGATTATAATGTGTGGCAAGAGGTTTTATGAGCTCTACATTCACAAAGACATTGAGTACCACCAGCTTTCCCAAATTGAAATTCCAAGGGTTGCAAATTGGTTCAAACCTACTTCTCTGACAGTAATGGAACACAAACAATTCATATCCTCTAATGGGAGTCCACACATCACCCATATGTTTGCATTATTCTTCTAGTATTTATACATCAGCCCTCAATTGTGCAGACCTTCTGGCTTTTGGCCTTGAACCAGGAAATTGATCAATGAGGTCTTGGTTCAATTTACGTTCTTTTGTTTTCAATTCTAGGCCTGTTTCAATTTTTTGTTTCTTACTTTTGGGCTGACTACTTTCACCTTGTTGCTCCCTACTCTTTGTTTTTGTAGAACTTGAACCTTCCATTCTAATCCTCTACAATGTGATGGAATTGAATTATAATTTACCAATTGCAAGAAGACTTCATATGCTCACTCATGTATTTCTAGGCGTACTAAATTCCTTGATTCTCGCTCGGTCTCCCATCCTTCTCGTTGCAAGTTCTGAAAATTATTGTGGTTCAAACTCTTTTCAATTAGAAATCATTCACATAAGGTTCATTCATGCAGCCATTAATTTCCACCATTGGAAATGAATGCAACAAGTTTTTTAAATTTTGAAATATCAGAGTGATACAAGAAGAACGCATTGATGAAACCCCTTTAATCTTAGGTGGAACTATGTGTTTTATTTGGTGCCACCTTTGTTTATGCATTCATAACTGATCGCTAAGACATAACTGAATGTCCTTTTTTTGTGAAGTGTCCCTTTGATTTTCATTCTTAGTCAGGAAGACAACCAAATACTCTTATCGATATTATACAACTGCCCTTTCTCTTGCTTTTCAACTTTTATTATTTCAGGGAGAAAATTGTGAAGTTTTCCCAATGTCAAGATGGTCTGGACCATTATAAATCCTTTCACTCATCACCCAGTGTCTTTTTGAAAAATTGTGACCATTCCATGTTACCATTGGGCTAGCATGTACTATCGTCGAGAGAACAAAATGCTCTTCTGATGATCTTGGTTTCCTTGATGCATTTCCTTTACCACTTTGTTCATTGGGATAAGTCGGTGAGACTTTCCCAAAAAACCTCCTTCATTGGTGTAACCCATATGGTTCGTGAGATCTAAGGGACTCACTTTGATTGTACATGTCTCCCCAATACAGTTGTTCTCCTACTTCATTGGTGAAACAATATATGTTTCTTGCCAATGAGGTTTCCATCGGCATGACTCACAAGCTCGGTATGATTTGAAAACTTCACTCTTATTACCTTTCTCTTGCTAATAAATTTTCATCAGTGAAATGATAGGCATCATTTTTTCAATTATGCACACTTGTTATCTTCAAGGTTTTTGATCGTCATGACTTTGTTCACCTCTTCTCGACATGCAAAAATCATGAAATGAAAGGCTATGACTTGTTGATTGGAAAGAAATGCACATGATCTTCCAGATAAGGATCAATTGTTCTTATAGCTTTTTCTTAATTATGATAAGGGGATGCTTATGTATCAAAATCCATAGTAATGGGGTTATTAGTTAACATGGACTGTAAAATGGATCTTGTCATACAAATTTCAACAATTTGTATTGATCATGAACTTAAGGTGTGGAGAATTTTTGTGGTACATGGGAGATAGGTGAGTGAGGGCTAGTGAAAAATGTGATATTTTTCTAGTTCTAACATAAGGTTCTCCTCAAATTGTATCCTTTGTGTCTCCAACTCTTGCTCATGGAGATAGGCTTGATAATCCATCTCTTCCTATTGTTGATTATACTCGTGTTGCCTCTTGATCTCCTCTACCTGCTTTGTGAAGTCAAGCATGAATTCAAGCAACATACCCTTTATGCTTGCAATATCCTCCTTTTCATGCTCTTGGAGCTGGTTTTGAGCATATGAAGGATGATATGGAGGTTGAGCAGGGGTGGGTGGGTGGTAATTATATTGACCATGCTGGTTTTCTTAGAAATCCATGGAATTAAAATGAGCAACATGATTAGCATGATATGGATGATATGGAGATGGATAAGTAGGATTTTTATGGTATGATGGATGATAAGACATATTTCCATGAAACATAGGAATATTCATTCATTGGAAAGCTAGAAAACAAGCAAAAATTATACTTTTAAAAATAAACCAACACTTGATCACACTAAAACTAGAAAGTTTGAGCTTGGAGTCACTAGATGTGTGTAGATTTTTTTCCTCCAAAGGAAGATATTACTGATATACACACCTAATACCAGAGATAAATAATAAAAAATTGGAGAGAAGAAGTCCAATCTGTCCCACCGGGTGTGCCAAAAATTGTTGTCAATCAGGATTGCACCCTAACTAGATTGACTCAACTATCCTATTGAAACATGGAAATTTTTTTAAGTTGTGGATAACTTATGATGAGAGAGGATCTCCAGAGAGGGTTGGTTCCCTTGGAAGATCACCTAAACTAATGAATTTTTTGAGAAAAGAGATAACAGGATAATTGAAAATGAAAATCCTAAAATCTAATGGGTGATGCACAAGAACTTTAAACTGATTTACTAACTTAACTCACATTCACCTCTCAAAGCATTAAATTTCACAACCTCAAATGAAACATACAACACAACAGTGATTTGCATGAAGGTTTGGAAACTAAACACAACAGACAACTTGTATTATATGAGATTCTTGCATACAGATTTACAATAATGAGACATAACAATGGATTCAATTTTTAGGATCACAATCTAACATCAAATCACTACTACAAAATGAGACAAAAATTATGAGATAGGAATGCTTCATTGATTTTATTGAACTGAAAGGAGTATCACATATGAAAATTTGAGTACAAATATCAAGCTTACAAAAATCTTTGCAAATGGTCAAGCGAGAAAGAAGAAAATATGAACTGAGAAAAACTATTTTTTTCTCCAATATATGCCTCCAAAGAGTCTCCAAGAATGAGAAGGAAAAATCTAAGTTAACTTCTCTCCGGAATAGAAACGTCAATGCCATTATTGAGCAAGGATAAAAAACCCTCCAAAATAGGGCTCAAACTGCCTCAAAACTGAGTGACAAATGTTGAAACTTTTCTCCCAAGAGGGTCGATCCATAAAGGACTCAAAAATTGAGTCAGAATTGACTGAAAACTGAAATAGAAACTTTAGTTCACTTGTATTTTCCATCTTTCACAAAAGATACTCAAACTAAAAATGGAAAGATTCTATCAACGCTTGCTCTCATTTTACTACATTTTATATAACAATTATTAAAGAAATTTAAAGGAATATTGCCTTAATATTGTTTTACAATATCTTGCAGTTTCAATTTTTGAAAAGAAAGAGGGAAAGAGACTTGATTTTTGACCTGATTTTGACAACTTTGAAAAAAATAAATAGAAGGCATAGATATGGTTTAGACTCATTTTTTGCGAAGTATATAATATCCCTCTTTGATATTTTATTTTCTTCAAAAATTAAAAGAAATCCTAAGGCATGAAAGCTCAACCTAGGAATGAAGGGGCTAAAGCAGTAGTCAAGGAATAATATTTTAAAAATAATGTGGAAAAATCATGAAGCTGACTTAGGGAAAAATGGGAACCATAGAACAAAAGTCTCGAGCCCTAACTTTTCACATCATTTCTTCACTTCATTTTTCTTTGCTGGGAAAAGTTGGCACCGCCATGCTCCTAGGGTTTGATCCTCAAGCTTTCTTTGTAGTTTTCATGGAGCTTCCTCCTCAGGAAATTGTATGGTATCTCCTTTTACAAAATATGTAAAAATCCCTTCATTATCTCCATTTTGAATGCATTAGTAGGGATTATAAGCTATAGCTGACCATTATCTTTTGATGCATTTCTCTTCTTTACATTTTTTTGATATTGGGCTTTGTTGGAGATCTTTTCTATGGTATTCAAATGCATCTTTTCAACATGGAAACTAGGTAAGCACTCCATTGCTCAAACCTTACATTTCTTTATTGTGTTTTGGTGATAACATGCTCAATTCAAACCCCTATGGTTGTTGTAGATAGAGAAAAATCCAAAGGTTTATATGTGTTGAAAACAATAAAAAAATTAAATCCTATCAAGCACCATGAAGCACAAACTAGAATGAAAATAAAAATAAATAAAGAACATGCAAACCGATTTTCAAACTAGAGTTGATTGACCTCCATGGCTCTTCTCCACCTGTACAAGGATGCAAGATTTTGAAGGTTGATTGTTGAAGGAATGTTGGTTGCTCAATTCTGTAGCATAACGATATGACAAAGGTGATAAATGAAGATGGATGGAAGATAGAAGAATTATTTTGACAGCATAAGGATGTCTGAAGAATGTGTTTTAAAATGGCTTGTGAAAGGTTAGATTTATAGATTTTCGATGTGGACAAAGATAAGATTTGATAAGATTGATAAGGATTTGATTTTTGACAAAAGAGGAAATACAATGAGATTAGATAATATTTTCAAAAGATAGAAAGATTTTGATTTATTGTTTTAAAGGAATTAAAACAAGATAAGATAAGATGTGAAAAAATAGAAATATTTTGATTCTCTTTCAAAGGAAATAAATCCTGAAAAAGATGAGAAGGATAATTGATGAATTATCTAATTAAATAAATTAATTAGATACACATGAGTTTAGATTTTGGAAAGAAAGCGAGAGGATCCTTTTAAGATTTTATTAATTAAATAAATATTTGATTTATTTAATTAATGTTGGATTTATGATTTCATTAATTAAGTAATATAAATTATTTAATTAACATTAGAAGAATTAATAGAAATGATTTAATTAATTAAATAATATAAATTATTTAATTAACATTAGAGGAATGGATGGAAATGATTTAATTAATTACATAATATAAATTATTTAATTAACATTAGAGGAATGGATGGAAATGATTTAATTAATAAAATAATATAAATTATTTAATTAACATTAGAGGAATGGATGAATTATACATAGGAAGGGAATAAATGAAATTAGTCAAATAAATAAGATTTATTTAACTAATTAGATGATGACATGGGTATCTAGGGAAAAACATGATACAAGGTGTCTAAATGATGCAATGTTGTGACAAGGTATCGTAAGAGGACAATTTTTTGATGTCTACAGTTGCAAATGATGAATATATTTTTCTCTATGCGCTATGGGCATAAAAGACTCCATGAGTTTGATTACTCTCTACATTTTAGTTTATTATCTTCTATTTATGAGGGATTTCTAAACTTTCATGGCCACGACATTTGTAAGATATATCACCCTACTTTTGAAAATAAAAGAGTATAAATCTTTCTCCATTTTTTTGAGCCTCATTCATGGTAAAAATATTATGGCCATGGCTTCAAAACCTCGAGCTACTTTTACTTTGCAAAACTTCATGGTTACATTACCTCAAACATTTCTATATGCAAAGACTTAGGACTTTTGCTTCAAATGAAAACATTTTCTTTAGGTTTTGATAATATTTGAAGGGTTCTCTTCATTTGTAGGCCATGGCCTTATTATGTATCCTTTGTGTATTCTTTTTTGCAACGCGATTTCAACTTTTATTATCTCTATAGAAACCCTCATATTGAATATAGTCTATTGGGTTTTAATAATACTTGAAGATACCGTCCATTTTACTTTTATAATCGGACCTTGAACCTCCAATCCATGACTAAAACAATGTAATCTAAACAATATGGAACTTTCATCCTTTTGGTTCTCTTTTACCTGTAGATATTGAGGATTTTGATTCATTTTCTAAGGATTTATTTCGGTCTCATAACCACTATGTGGAAATAGCCAGTTGGTGAAACACCATTCCTTTCACTTGTTGTATAAAACCCCTCTTTGAAGCTTGCATATCTCCTTGAAAATATTTTCCCATTCCATCTATAAGCTACCATATTTTCCTTCAATAGTTGATAGAGATTAACACCCCCTTTGAACTCATTCATTTTAACTTTTTTTGAGAGCAACTTATAGTTTGATAGATATATGCTTGGCTTTATGAAATGGCACTTTTTCCAAGCAATGCACAATATCTTTAAAGAGCTCAAACATGGATAGAAGAACATTTGGAATATTTGAATGCTTTTATTTCTCTCATGATCATGCACAACTCTAAATACTTATAACTCCTTACATTTGTAATGAGAAAATGAAATATTCTTTGTCTTTCTTGTTATGACTTTATCAACTTTACTTTATTGTTGTCTACTCATTCTCTTGTAACTATGCAATTTCAATACCTTTTCAGCCCTTCCAGTCTTGAGAAAATACATTATTGCTTCCCTATCATTGATGATATCCTGAATAAGGTATTTTGATAGCTTATGCATATGATGATTGTTTCACATTAGCACTCCATGAATAATGTATTCTTTGATGCCCCCTATATGTGAGCACTATTTGTCATTACTTCTTGCTTCTTGATGGTTGTACCTCCACGGTATATACCTCAAACAACATAGAAAACATAAAACATGATGTATGGCAACAATAAGATATGATAACAACACTATGAAAAAAAACAAGCAATGACAACATGAAAACTTGCTTGCAAATGGAACTTATTTAATGAAGAAATGGTGCCTTTTTATTTTGTTCTGCATATTTCTCAAGCATTTAAATGAGCTCATTTCTAATTTGTGACTCTCATTTCAAAATGAAAGGTTGTCCCATTGTTTCTTTGATTTGACACTCATGAATGAGCCATGAGTTTGAGACTCTTGTAGTCACTTTGTGAATTACTCCTTCAACTAAGAATGCTTTGATTTGAGCAATATAAATATGTTTTTCCTATCTCATTCCCCTTTTGAGACTTAGGGACAACATGCTAGGCTCAACCCTTGTGGGAGCCCATTTCTTCACCACGTGCTGAAATGTCAACAAAAATGAATCAGCAACAAGATTTCATCTATACCTGCACAGTGAACAAACATGTTAGATAAAAAAAAATGAAGCTTAAGGCTCTTGTGATGTTTGATTTTCAGGATCTCCACCATATATCTGATACTTGTTCAACTAGCTTAAAGTATCATAGGCATATGCTATATTTCTGTTGATAAGGCATATAATGAGATTCATATCTAGAGCTCTAGCCAACTCTTTTATCATAACTCAGGTTCATCTGACGGTCAGGAGTGAGGAGCTAAAGACAATGAAGACCCACCCAAAATTATTCCATGAAATGATGGATATGTTGTGGGTATGTGCAGGACCATGATGGACCAAAAAGTGGCGATATGATGGGTATGTGTAGGGTATGCGGCTGACGACTTCATTTTTTACCCAAAATTGATGAAATAAAAAGGGTTTTTAAAGGAGATTATCAACTTTCCACCAATATAGATTATGCTTTACTTTGAATTTAATAAATAATATTATTCATTTTCTATTTGAATTACGACTAAAGTCTTGATTGATAGGTTGATTGAAAAACATCTATAGCTTTCAAACAGTATCACATTTTTTGAATCTGACACATGTGTCACATTCTATGTTTCACATACTATAGGATTAAAAAAAATTGAATTTCATGAATTTTTGACCAAGTTAAGGTGGTCAGACATATGATTTTTTTTAAAAAAAAAAATTGTAATAGAAATTTCATAATTAATTATACTTGGAAAAAAATTACAAAAAAATATGCATCACATCAAGACATGAGTGCTCTACTTATATATAAAATCTTATGAAAAAATATTATCATTTTATTGTGGTTAGGGTGGTCAAACAAACACCTATTGTAACACCCCTCCATTTTGTTCTTTTGATCGAACAATGTTCATTATGTATGTTTTGCTTTGTTAGCATGTTGGTTATAACTTGATTACTATTGACTGCTAATTGTTAAGCGATGTAAACATTATATTTGATGTGATAGCACTTTAATCAGATGTTATTATTATTTCATGTTATGGATTAAATTAGCATGTGTGTGAATTATTGATGTTCATGCTTTGATTATATCAGTGATGATTAGATGCGTGAGTTAGCGATGTTGTATTGGTGAAGGGGATGGGATCACATCACTCGCATGCGAGCGCCCTGTGATTCCACGATTTCCTCTTCATGGTGTGTTTTAATATATTATATGCATGTTCGACACTCGTATTGTGTGTAGGATGTAGGTATAGGACATCGACTACACCTGGTTCTACAGGTCTGAGCATGTCCCTTGTCCAACCGAAAATGATTGGGAGATAGTAGCTAGGTTTTCTGTGTTGTGACATCACCCTAGCCATAGTGTGTCGTCGGGTTGTTAGTTGGGATAAGTTATTTTCTTTGTTGCCTCTTCTCTCCTTACTTGCGTATTTAAATTTGCAAGAAAAATGGTGTTTGTTTTATTTAATTTCATTGTCAAAATAAATAAAGGAGTGCTCATTAATTAATTAGTTAGTTTAATTCAATCAATAAATAATCTAATCATGGATAAGATTTATTTATTGATAAATTAAATTAAAATGTTGTGTTAGCATTATTAAATTTTGAGATCAAATCAAAATAGAAATTTCCTTGCATTCCTTTCTGAAATAAAATTAAAAATGATTTTAAATGTAAATTGGTAAATTCAATTTTGTGGAAGAAAGAAAATTTAATTAGCATTTGGGTTGCAAATAGATCTTTGTTTCAAATTAATATTATGCAAATTACAATGGGAAATAGAAATTGTTTTATTAATTTGCAAAAATAAAATATCTTGTTTTAGCAATAAGTTTGGTGGGTGAGTCCATTTTAGGGGTTTGACAAATTTGGGGGAGAAAATTGCATAAGGTAATTCATTTTATTTTGAATTTTGAATTTTGAATTTTGGAGAGCAAACTTGGAATGGATTTTGGTTGAAGAAAATTTGGGAAGAGAAGATTTGAAAATTGGTGCAGCTGAATTGGAAAGAAAAGGCAAACCTCCATTGAAAGACTTCAAGCTTGGAGAAAACACAAGGTTCAATGTTTAAATTTTGTGCAAATCTTATTTTGAAAATCAATTTTGAAATTGTTCAAACTGTTTAAGGAATTCAAATTTTGATTTAGAGGAAAAACCCATCATGAAACTCCATTCAAACTTGAATCTAAATTCTCTAAAGATATTGTGGAAACAAAGAGATGAAAATTTCATCATCAAACTTGCAATAAAAAATTTGAAACAAACATGGCGATTCAAATGGATTTTCTTGTGAAATTTTTTTTTGCTTTGGAAGATCTTCATTTAAATTTGCAAAGGAATGAGAAATCTTCATATAACTGGGTTAAATCATGTGTTTTCAATGACAATTTATTTTGTTTCTTAGAATGAGCATTTGCCCAATCTGGGTATTAAAAAAAAAAAAATTTTACAGTCATTCTATGAAAGACTGTGTGTGTATATTTATATATATGTATATATATACATACCTTATTGTATGTACATATATATATACATATATATAAATATATATATATATATATGAATTCTTTTTTAAAATATTCGGAGAAATAAAGTTGTGTTTTTCTTTCATTCTGGTTTTTTAACCCAAAATCCTTTTGTTTTACCAGTCGAATTTTTTGAAAACTCGAATGGCAGTTTCATTTTTTTGTTCTTCCTATGCAAAGTATGTGAGGAGGGGCGGGAGTTTCAACCCCTTCGCAACCCCATCGATGGTGTCGGCGGCCTGTGAAGGCAACGCCGACGCTACCCACACAGGTCACCGCGCCCATCCATGGGGGTTGCATCCCCTGTTGGTGCAGGGTGCGGCCCTAATGTGTTGCGTTGACCCTTATTAGGTTTCGTACCTTGTTCTTTTATATATAAAATGTAATATATTTAATATATTTTATATTATATATTATATTTTATATTATATATTATATTCTATATTATATATATTACATTTAATATATATATGTTTATTTCTGTATTTCAAAAAAAAAAAAGATTTATTACTTGTTGATATTTTTTAATTATTAAGAATTAAAATATATTATTAATATATATATATATATATATTTAATTTCATATTAAATATATGTAATATATATATATTATAATATATATTTATTTTATATTTTAAATAATTGTAGTAAAGTACTATGGTTTGATTTTTTTAAATCCAATTATTGAAGTTAATGTTTAATATTAATTATATATATATATATAATATATGTAATAACATATACATCAAGTATATGTGTAATTACATAGATATTTTATATAAATATAATGATATTTAAAAGAAAAAATATTATTTTAAGTTATTTTTGCAATGAATATATGAGAATTCGTTTTGCAAGTAAGCAAGTTAATTGTGAAAGGACTATTATTTTTATTATCATTATGGAACATTGTGCATTATGATTAAATGATTAAGTAGAGATTACAGAAAGACTCCCAACGTGTTGGACCACTCTCATGTGATTGTGCAAGAATATATTTTATTTGATTTGATTAAGTGTACTAATGCGATGAATGATTGGATTTACGAAATCCTAATGTAGATTACTTATATTGTTTGCAAGCTTCCTTTCGTCGTGGGGAGTCTATTCTTGTTGGGGATTGAGTCAGTACTAGGTAAGCCTTCTAGATAGGATTGTCTATTATGAGTTGGGGTTGATGTTATGTCAACCAACCTTGTTTGCCTTGGGTAGTGCGTAATTGTGTCCAGTGTTGTACCCGGTTATCATGAACGGGCTATGTTGACTTCATGTCGTGATTAGGGATTCATTATCCCTAGGTTGCACTTGAGTACCCTTTGGTTGTGGTATAGTTCCACGTGTTGTCTTAGAGAAGTAGCTTACATTGAGGGTCAGCACACAAAGTGGTGCCAAGAGATCTCAATGTAAGTTAGTTAATTCAGTGAAAACTTAAACCAATTGATTAGTGTAGGTACCAACATTTAAAAAGATTAATTTTGCCTCGTTCATGGACGCAAGTGCTTGTATAGACTTGGGATGAGACGAGAAGCCCTAGAATGGCAAGATTGTTATCTTGTCCCTTCAAAAGATAACTGATTCCGCATTGGTTTGCATGTGGGGCCGGGAGTCGTTAGAGGTTACCAGGATATCCCGAGATGGGGGCCGAGACCTAGGAAGACTTGCCAGGATATCCCATGCGACATTGTGATGACACTTCTCCTAAGTCAACAATATGTTTGTATTCATGATGTGATCATTTACTTAAAATCTAGAAGCATTGTAACCTTTGTGTCATGTGATGTCATGTTCGTATCTTTTTCAGTCGAGTCATGTTGCCTATGTTTAGAGGTTGTTGGTCTTTACCTAAAATCCTTGTTACTATCCCCTAGCAGGGGGGGGTGAGCCTTCAGGTATCACTTGGTTGGGTGGAACATGCACCTTACTTGTTTTTTTTTTACTCTTGCTCGTGTAGACAAGGCTTTCATATTGGAGAGCTCATGGAATCCTGATGCTACCTTGGTTCTTTTATGTTAGTCATTCTTGTATTATTTTACCCCTCATTGTTATCGAGGTGGAAATTGTAATTAAGCTATCATGTTATTGATTTACCTCATTCTGGGAATGAGTGATGTAATTGTAATTGTAAAACTTCTGTTATTGGTAACCATGAAGGATCTCATGGTCTTAAATGAAAATATCATGTATGGAATGTATGTGCTTTAATTATTTAAGTGAATGTTGTTATGTTTCATTTCATGCATGTTGTTTTAATTTGTGATTTAATTAATCTTTGTCTCATAACCTTAGGGGATTGTTTGCTTTGTGTTGTAATCTTACATGTATTTGTAATTAAACAAAAAAATAAATTGTGCATTTGTTTAGTAGTTTGCAACTTCCCCTAGGGTTGCGTGGCGGGGCATTACACATGGTATCAAAGCCTAGGTTTAAACACTGAGTACTCTGGGATTATGATGAGCCCATTAAGCTTTTAGTTGTGTGGGTTTTAATTGTGTGTTGTGCCTAATACCTTATTTTGTCTGTGTAGGATTATGCCTCCCAGACATGGAAGAGGTGGGGGTCGTAGACGTGTTCATTTAGGCGGTTGCGTTGGGGAACAACAAGACCCATCGCCACATGTTCCACTTGTTTCTGACCATGAGGAGCAACAAGCTTCTCAGAATATTCAGGGAGATGGCAATCAGAATCTAGAGCCACCCAAGATCGAGGACACTCAGTTGCGTCAGTTGTTAGAGGAGACCCTTTCCTGCCTTGGGCCTAGGTAGGAGGTAGAGCCAGTGGTGGTTAGAGAGAGAGAGGTACCAGTTCAGCCTGATTCAGAGGTAGCAGCCCATATGAGGGACTTGCTTAGAGCATGACCACCCATTTTCAATGGATTAGGCAATGGTTTGGAGGTAGAGACATGGCTCATTGACTTGACTAGGTGTTTTGCTATGCACCCATATGGTAGCAACACTCGAGCTAGGTGCGCTATTATGCACTTAAGGGGATTTTTCTCCACTTGGTGGAGATTAGAGGAGTAGAAGCTCCATCTGGACATTGGTACAGTTTCTTGGGAGTTGTTCCTAGAGTGGTTTCGGGCTAGATTTCTTTCCGAGCATTGGAGGCAGTGTTGAGGGGATGAGTTCCACACCCTTCGATAGATGACCATGTTAGTAGAGTTGTATGAGTGTCATTTCTACGAGCTCAAACAGTATGTGGGCATAGGTGATGACGAGGTATGTTGGTACATCATTTTCTTAAGGGATTAAACGCCCGTATCAGTGGTGGAGTGGGGGTTTTCGAACCTAGGACCATGGAGGTGGCGGTTGACAAGGCCAGGCTCATTGAGGAGAACCTGGAAATGGCCTTAGGTGGTCATGTAGGAGTGCAGGTGGGTAGTGGTTCAACAGTTGGGACTAGTGCTTGAGGAGGTTAGCCTCAGGGAGATGCACCTTCTAGAGCTCAGTAGGGTCCGTCTCAGAGTGGTCAGCAGTAGCAGCAGGGTTCCTAGGGGAAACGAAAGGGTTTCCAGCAGAGGTAGGGGGACAGGAGTTGGAGGCACATGAGATGCTTCAACTCTGAGCAGCTAGCGCAGAGTTCTCATTCATCTTTCAAGGGTAGTGCACAGTAGTCTAGTGCACTACCTGTAGGCAGGGGCTTCGGTAGAGGCACTAGATGTTTTGCGTGTGGCCAACAGGGTCACATAGCGAGGATGTGTCCCAATAAGGGCACATCGGGTTATTCTTAGGGACCAGTGGCATCAGAGCTGACTATAGGAGATGCAAGCTGTGGGCATCGAGTATTTGTAGCAGTTGACAACCACCAAGCAGATCACCAGGGTACAGTCGTTGAGGCTTATGGTATGTTGAGGGGTAACCCAGTTTCTATTCTATTTGATTCTGGAGCATCTGATTCCTTTGTTTCTTCATTTGTCATGACGCGATGTAGACTGGATGTGGTAAAGCAAGTCGATAGGTGGTAGGTAGAGTTAGCTTCAGGTGCAAAAGTTGCATCTCTTTCCCTTGCGCTAGATTGTAGGTTAGAGGTTGGACCTCTCCAGACTACCTTGGACCTTCGTGTTATTCCATTGGGTTCTTATGACATTGTCATAGGAATGGATTGGCTAGAGGCTCATAGTGCAGTCATTGATTATCAACGTAAGTCAATTAGATTCATTGGGGCATCTAGTAGAGAGGTAGAGGTAGTGGGGGTCCAAAGGCTAATTTCCTTGAGGATCATCTCAGCTATGCAGTTGAGAAGGTGTGTGCGGCAGGGTTGCCAATTGTTCGCTATTACAGTGGATGATTTGGATCTAGGAGGTGGAGAAGAGGTCTCTCTTGATAGTCACCCCATCCTTCAGGAGTTTTCTGATGTCTTTCCAGACGAGATTCCAAGGATGCCTCCTCAGAGGGACATTGACTTCAAGATAGACTTGGTACCTGGATCAAAGCCCATTTCACGAGCTCCCTATCGTATGACTACCCAGGAGCTGAAAGAGCTTAGGTTGCAGCTTGAGGAATTGCTAGAGAAGGGTTTAATTCACCCTAGTGTTTCTCCATGGGGAGCACCTGTCATCTTCGTGAAGAAGAAGGATGGTTCACTTCGGTTATGCATTGATTACCAACAGTTGAACAAAGTGACCATCAGAAATCGGTATCCTCTTCCTAGGATTGATGATCTATTCGATCAGATCAAGGGTGCTACCATCTTTTCAAAGATTGATCTTAAGTCAAGATATCATCAGCTCTGAATCTTTGAGTCAGATATTCATAAGACCACGTTCTGAATGCGGTATGGTCACTATGAGTTCACAGTTGTACCATTTTGGTTTGACGAATGCACCCTCAGTGTTCATGAGTCTTATGAATGGGATATTTCGTACATACCTAGATAGGTTTGTCCTTGTGTTCCTAGATGATATTTTGGTATACTCTAGGACAATGGAGGAACATGAGGAGCATTTACAACAGGTATTACAGTGCTTGCGAGATAATCAACTATATGCTAACTTGTTGAAGTGTGAATTCTTCAGGACTGAGGTCCAATTCCTTGGTCATGTGATCTCAAGGGAGGGTATTTCAGTGGATCCTACAAAGATCCAAGCGATCTCAGATTGGCCTGTGCCCACGAATGTGGCAGAGATACATAGCTTCATGGGGCTAGCGGGTTATTACAGGTGATTTGTGCAGGACTTTTTGAGGATAGGGCATCCTATCACCTCCCTTCAGAGGAAAGGTAAGAGGTTTGAGTGGTTGGAGAAGTGTGAGGCAGCCTTTTATTGTCTTAAGGAGAAGTTGACCAATGCACCTATACTTGCAATACTGGATCCTATTGGGGACTTTGTAGTTTGTACAGATGCATCCTTGGAGGGATTAGGTGTAGTATTGATGCAGGAGGGTCGTGTCATTGCATATGAGTCACGAAAGCTCAAGGATCATGAGCTAAACTATCCTACCCATGATCTTGAGTTGGCAGCAGTGGTTCATGCATTGACGAGATGGAGGCACTTTATTCTTGGGCATAGGTTTGAGCTGCATAGTGATCATAGGAGCCTTCAGTATATCTTCACGCAGCCCAACCTTAATGCTAGGAAAAGGCATTGGATGGAGTTTCTCTATGAATATGACTGAGGTGAAGTATATCCAAGGAAAGGAGAATGTGGTTGTAGATGCCCTCAGTAGGTGAAGGCATGAGATATCTGAGTTGACTCTTATTGTTGATTTGCGGAGTTGGATTCTTTCTGCCCTCCCAGCCGACAGTTGGTATTAGGATGTTAGATCGGTGATAGAGGCAGGAAGACCCCTTGAGGGTAGATATTCAGGATACTCTCTCGATGCTGATGAGATATTGAGACACACGGGACGCATATACGTTCCCCCATCATGTGAGCTTCACGCTTTGGTCATGACTGAAGCACATTGTGCGCCTTATTCAGCCCATCCAGGGGTGAAGAAGATGTATGCAGATTTGTGTCAGTTATATTTTTGGCCAGGGATGAAGCGAGATATTACGGATTTTGTGTCGAGATATCTTGAGTGTCAGCGGGTGAAGGCCAAACACCAACATCCAGCAAGGCTTTTGTAGTCACATTTAGTACCAGAGTGGAAATGGGATATAATCTCATTGGATTTCATTGTTGGTTTACCCAACTCTTCGAGATGGCATGATGCAATTATGGTGACAGTGGATAGGTTGACGAAGGTAGCACACTTCTCACCTATGTGCTCTTTCTATACTACGTCATCCGTAGCTAGAGTGTTCATGGAGGATATAGTGAGGTTGCATGGTATTCTGCGTCAGATTATCTCTGACAGGGATCCAGTATTCACCTTAGCTCTATGGACGTCATTACAGCATGCGATGGTAACGCAGTTGAACTTTAGTTCAGCTTACCACCCAGAAACAGATGGACAGACTGAGAGGGTCAATCAGATCCTCGAAGACATGTTGTGTATGTATGTGATGGACCAGCAGACACGATGGGAGGACTATCTTTATTTGGTAGAGTTTTCCTATAATAATGGCTTTCAGAGTTCTATCAGCATGGCTCCATTCTAGGCATTGTATGGGCGACCATGTAGCACTCCCTTGAGTTGGGATCGACTAGAGGACAGAGTAACTTTGGGTCTAGAGATGTTGCAGGATATGGAGCAGCAGGTGGATAGGATTAGAGAGCACTTGGTGGCAGCGTAGGATAGGCAGAAGAAGTATGCGGATGTGCATAGAGTGGATCATCAGTTTTCCATAGGCGATAGAGTCTTCTTGCGTGTGCATCCACAAAAGAGTCCAATCCATTATGGAAAAGGCTCTAAGTTGGCGCCTCGCTTTGTTGGACCCTTTGAGATTCTCGAGAAGATTGGTCATGTTGCTTACCGTCTTGCTTTACCATCTAGTCTCTCGCGTGTGCACGACATATTTCATGTATCAGTTCTTCGACCGTACCATCTAGAAATTTCTTATGTCCTTGATTGGAATGCTTTGCAGGTCGAGGACGGGCAGCTAGCTTTGGAGCTTGTGGCCGTGGTGGAGCGCATAACGCTCACTCTTCGAGGGCGAGATATTGATTAGGTTAGGATCCAGTGGGATCCTAGGGATGACACATCATCCACTTGCGAAGATATAGCTAAGATGAGGGAACTTTATCCCTATTTGTTTGCAGGCTTCGAGGAGTAAGCCTGGCCCTAGGGGGGAGAATGTAACACCCCTCTATTTTGTTCTTTTGATCGAACAATGTTTGTTATGTATGTTTTGCTTTGTTAGCACATTGGTTATAACTTGATTACTATTGATTGCTAATTGTTAAGCGATGTAAACATTATATTTGATGTGATGGAACTTTAACCAGATGTTATTATTATTTCATGTTATGGATTAAATTAGCATGTGTTTGAATTATTGATGTTCATGCTTTGATTATATCAGTGATGACTAGATGCGTCAGTTAGCGATGTTGTATTCGTGAAGGGGATGGGATCACATCACTCGTGTGCGAGCTCCCTATGATTCCACGATTTCCTCTTTACGGTGTGTTTTAATATATTATATGCATGTTCGACACTCATATTGTGTGTAGGATGCAGGTACATGACATCAACTCCACCTGGTTCTACAGGTTTGAGCATGTCCCTTGTCCAATGGAAAACAATTGGGAGATAGTAGCTAGGTTTTCTGTGTCATGACATCACCCTAGCCATAGTGTGTCGTCGGGTTGTTAGTTGGGATAAGTTATTTTCTTTGTTGCCTCTTCTCTCCTTACTTGCGTATTTAAATTTGTAAGAAAAATGGTGTTTGTTTTATTTAATTTCATTGTCAAAATAAATAAAGGAGTGCTCATTAATTAATTAGTTAGTTTAATTCAATCAATAAATAATCTAATCATGGATTAGATTTATTTATTGATAAATTAAATTAAAATGTTGTGTTAGCATTATTAAATTTTGAGATCAAATCAAAATAGAAATTGCCTTGCATTCCTTTCTGAAATAAAATTAAAAATGATTTTAAATGTAAATTGGTAAATTCAATTTTGAGGAAGAAAGAAAATTTAATTAGCATTTGGGTTGCAAATAGATCTTTGTTTCAAATTAATATTATGCAAATTACAATGGGAAATAGAAATTGTTTTATTAATTTGCAAAAATAAAATATCTTGTTTTAGCAATAAGTTTGGTGGGTGAGTCCATTTTAGGGGTTTGACAAATTTGGGGGAGAAAATTGCATAAGGTAATTCATTTTATTTTGAATTTTGAATTTTGAATTTTGGAGAGCAAACTTGGAATGGATTTTGGTTGAAGAAAAATTGGGAAGAGAAGATTTGAAAATTGGTGCAGCTGAATTGGAAAGAAAAGGCAAACCTCCATTGAAAGACTTCAGGCTTGGAGAAAACACAAGGTTCAATGTTTAAATTTTGTGCAAATCTTATTTTGAAAATCAATTTTGAAATTGTTCAAACTGTTTAAGGAATTCAAATTTTGATTTAGAGGAAAAACCCATCATGAAACTCCATTCAAACTTGAATCTAAATTCTCTAAAGATATTGTGGAAACAAAGAGATGACAATTTCATCATCAAACTTGCAATAGAAAATTTGAAACAAACATGGTGATTCAAATGGATTTTCTTGTGAAATTTTGTTTGCTTTGGAAGATCTTCATTTAAATTTGCAAAGGAATGAGAAATCTTCATATAACTGCGTTAAATCATGTGTTTTCAATGACAATTTATTTTGTTTCTTAGAATGAGCATTTGCCCAATCTGGGTATTAAAAAAAAAAAAATTTTACAGTCATTCTATGAAAGACTGTGTGTGTATATTTATATATATGTATATATATACATACCTTATTGTATGTACATATATATATACATATATATATATATATATATATATGAATTCGTTTTTAAAATATTCGGAGAAATAAAGTTGTGTTTTTCTTTCATTCTGGTTTTTTTTTACCCAGAATCCTTTTGTTTTACCAGTCAAATTTTTTGAAAACTCGAATGGCGGTTTCATTTTTTTGTTCTCCCTGTGCAAAGTATGTGAGGAGGGGCGGGGGTTTCAACCCCTTCGTAACCCCATCGATGGCGTCGGGCCTGTGAAGGCAGCGCCGACGTTGCCCACACAGGTCGCCGCCCCCATCCATGGGGGCTGCGTCCCCTGTTGGTGCAGGGCGCACCCCTAATGTGTTGTGTTGACCCTTATTAGGGTTCGTACCTTGTTCTTTTATATATAAAATGTAATATATTTAATATATTTTATATTATATAATATATTTTATATTATATATTATATTCTATATTATATATATTACATTTAATATATATATGTTTATTTCTGTATTTCAAAAAAAAAAAAGATTTATTACTTGTTGATATTTTTTAATTATTAAGAATTAAAATATATTATTAATATATATATATATATATATTTAATTTCATATTAAATATATGTATATATATATATATATATTATAATATATATTTATTTTATATTTTAAATAATTGTAGTAAAGTACTATGGTTTGATTTTTAAATCCAATTATTGAAGTTAATGTTTAATATTAATTATATATATATATAATATATGTAATAACATATACATCGAGTATATGTGTAATTACATAGATATTTTATATAAATATAATGATATTTAAAAAAAAAAAACATTATTTTAAGTTATTTTTGCAATGAATATATGAGAATTTGGTTTGCAAGTAAGCAAGTTAATTGTGAAAGGACTGTTATTTTTATTATCATTATGGAACATTGTGCATTATGATTAAATGATTAAGTAGAGATTACAGAAAGATTCCCAACGTGTTGGACCACTCTCATGTGATTGTGCAAGAATATATTTTATTTGATTTGATTAAGTGCACTAATGCGATGAATGATTGGATTTACGAAATCCTAATGTAGATTACTTATATTGTTTGCAAGCTTCCTTTCGTCGTGGGGAGTCTATTCTTGTTGGGGATTGAGTCAGTACTAGGTAAGCCTTCCAGATAGGATTGTCTATTATGAGTTGGGGTTGCTATGTCGACCAACCTTGTTTTCCTTGGGTAGTGCGTAATTGTGTCCAGTGTTGTACCCGGTTATCATGAACGAGCTATGTTGACTTCATGTCGTGATTAGGGATTCATTATCCCTAGGTTGCACTTGAGTACCCTTTGGTTGTGGTATAGTTCCACGTGTTGTCTTAGAGAAGTAGCTTACATTGAGGGCCGCACACAAAGTGGTGCCAGGAGATCTCAATGTAAGTTAGTTAATTCAGTGAAAACATAAACCAATTGATTAGTGTAGGTGGTACCAACATTTAAAAAGATTAATTTTTCCTCGCTCATGGACGCAAGTGCTTTTATAGACTTGGGATGAGACGAGAAGGCCTGGAATGGCAAGATCGTTATCTTGTCCCTTCAAAAGATAACTGATTCCGCATTGGTTTGCATGTGGGGCCGAGAGTCGTTAGAGGTTACCAGGATATCCCGAGATGGGGGCCGGGACCTAGGAAGACTTGCCAGGATATCCCATGCGACATTGTGATGACACTTCTCCTAAGTCAACAATATGTTTGTATTCGTGATGTGATCATTTACTTAAAATTTGGAAGCATTGTAACCTTTGTGTCATGTGATGTCATGTTCGTATCTTTTTCAGTCGAGTCATGTTGCCTATGTTTAGAGGTTGTTGGTCTTGACCTAAAATCCTTGTTACTATCTCCTAGCACAGGGGGTGAGCCTTCGGGTATCACTTGGTTGGGTGGAACGTGCACCTTACTCCATTTTTTTTGGCTCTTGCTCGTGTAGACAAGGCTTTCATATTGGAGAGCTCATGGAATCCTGTTGCTACCTTGGTTCTTTTATGTTAGTCATTCTTGTATTATTTTACCCCTCATTGTTATCGAGGTGGAAATTGTAATTAAGCTATCATGTTATTGATTTACCTCATTCTGGGAATGAGTGATGTAATTGTAATTGTAAAACTTCTGTTATTGGTAACCATGAAGGATCTCATGGTCTTAAATGAAAATCTCATGTATGGAATGTATGTGCTTTAATTATTTAAGTGAATGTTGTTATGTTTCATTTCATGCATGTTGTTTTAATTTGTGATTTAAATAATCTTTGTCTCGTAACCTTAGGGGATTGTTGGCTTTGTGTTGTAATCTTACATGTATTTGTAATTAAACAAAAAAAAAAAATTGTGCATTTGTTTAGTAGTTTGCAACTTCCACTAGGGTTGTGTGGTGGGGCATTACACCTACTTATTTTTTCTTTGAAATTTAAGTACTACTACAATGAAATTTCAAATTTTCAACAAATAGATTTAAAAAAAAAAACCTAGTAGTTTAGAAACTACATTCAATTTGCTACAAATTCTATTCTTACATATTTTTGAAATAATATAGATAACTTATTCAAATTTTTTATGTCAAGTTGCTTAACTATGATTTATTCTAAATTTTTTGCCACTTAAGGGCCTATTTTTTCCATGATGATCTTGCACATACCCTTTTTCTTTATGTGCTCTTTTAATTACTTTCATCTTCAGATGTATAGAGTATTTCTATGTTGATTTAGTTCAACTACACCCATGGCTTGTGTGGGACATTTGATCATTCTCTTCTTCCCAATGTATAGAAAAACAACACTCATGCAATCTTGTGTATGTTCCATTACAAAATGAATGAAACATTACATAAATGAATGAAAGCAATATCTTGTGTTTTTATGTATTTTCCTTTATGTTGTAGAACACTAAATAACAAAACTAAATTCTAACTTTTTTAAGAACCTTTAAATATGCAATGGTTAAGCATAAAAAAAATGTTTGGAACACCTTTCACCTTTAAAATTAATCAACTGCTTCAGCTCTACCAAATTGAGTTGTAGGTGAAAATTTGGTAACAGCTTCCTTCATGGTGAGTGAGTTATCTTGAAAGACAATAGGTCCAACCTTTTAAATGAAAATGGTGATAAGACAATCAAATTCATTTGGTAGGGAAAATTGAGGAGTTTCTTGAGTTTCTTGGAGGAAAAAAGGCTCTTCAAATGGTTGGTCTTGAGGAATAACAAATTTAGATTGCACCAATATAGGCTCTTGCAATGGTAAGGGATCTCTAAAAAATAGAATCTTGACTTTAGGAGAGTTAAGAGGCTCACTTTTCTTCAAACTTGGAAAATTATATTTATGAAACTCCTCTTGAACATGAAGATAGGCTTGATGAGCCAATTCTTATTGTCTTTTGATGCCAACCAACATCTTATCATTGTAAAACAAAAAAAAAAATTATATCATTAATCTCCATATGGTCAATATTTTGGATCTTATCAAAAAGATACTTGCGATGGCTTGAAAAAAAAGGGTCTACTTGGGGCTGATTATGTGAATAATCATGTTGGTTGGCAACAAAAACCTCCTATTAGGACTAATTTTGAGCATATGTAGGTTGATATGGAGGTTGAGCAATATTTTCATGATATGATGGATGATATGACATATTCCCATGAAACATAGACATACTTATTCATTCAAAAGCTAGAAAATAAGCAAAAATCAGATTTTTTTAAAAATAAACCAACACTTGATCATACTAAAACTAGTAAAATTGTATTTTAGAGTCACTAGGTGTGTTGACTAATTACCTCCAAAGGAAGATATCACTAACATACACACCAAATATTAGTGATATATGAGCAAACTTTGGACTGAAATAGTCCAAAAGGTCCCACTAGGTGTTCCAAATACTATTGTCATGAAGGATTATGCCCTGAATGCTAAGCTTATAAGCTTGGTAATCTTGTGCAACATGGGGACATCCTCAAGCATGTGGGTTTCCTATGATGAGGATGAAACTCAAGATAATGGGATGGTTCCCATTGAAAAAACCTCCTACAACTACCGCTTGATTTGGAAAAGGGGCAGAGAAAGCTTTGAAAATGAAACTCTACTACTACTAGGAGGTGATGGAACAATTTTAAACTCTGTATTCTAGCCCCAACACACAAACTCTCTCAAAACTCAGCAAGTCTTCACACAACTCAATGCTCTACATGTTCACACATCAATATTTCATAAGAAGGTCAACTACTTATTTAGAAGGAAAACCAAGAATGTTTTCACAACCTAAATTTAGCATTCATGACATAACTTATGACCTGCATATAACATATATCTTCTACTCAAAGGTATTGGAATGAGACAACATATTTAAGGATTAATCATTAATCATAGAGAATACGCATTAATCACCCATACACACAATATAACATATATCGAGAAGGTAAAATCACTATATTTTATTGATCACAAGGTGCTTCAAAAGTTGCATACAAAATTGAAAATTCTACTTGAACTACTATTGTAAATTGAGAAAAAAACTCTCCAAAATGAGTTACAATCAATATCATTTTGCATAAGGAAAAAGAAGAAAGGAAGACCTACTGAGAAAGGAAGAAAAGAACAATCCTTATAGAAAATGATCGTTCTTGTAACTATAAGAGAATACTGAAGATGAATTGATTGCTGACTTCTCTTGAAATCTCCTCCAACTTGCATGATGAATCTCCTTTGGGTCGTACACAAGAGAAAACCCTACAGAAAGGCCTCAGAACTGACCCTAACTTATTTTTTGTGGGATGAAAACTTTCCTTGATTGATACTATACCCATGTGGGGTCTTAAAATCAACTAGAACTGCCAAAACTCCTTTTTAGGCCCCTAATTGCCACTAAACTAACTTTGCATGGAGCTTTTAAACTATTAGGCATATAAGGAAAAAAAGCCACTTTTTAGGCCTCTAAACTTCACCAACGAGAAAAATTTTAGCTTCAAACTCCTGCCTACTCCAGTTATAACAATATGGGCCTCCTAAGTAGGCCTAAACTACCTCTAAACTAAGCATGAAGACCCCACTCACCTTTTGAGAACTCATTTCACACATTGCATGGTAAAATTTATGTATGGTTGACTAAAAGATGACTAGGTATTCTACTTGTTGCACTTGACTATCTTTTTAGATCTTTTATGTCACACTTTAAAGTATCTTCAAGTTGTTGTCCTCTTTTTGACCCTCCTTATGAATGTCATTACACAATCATGAATGACATAAGCTATCATTGGTTTGTGATTCTGAACTGCCCTGAATATAAATGTGTTGAACACTTCATCTTGAGATTGTAACCTTGAAGCTAAAATGACCATCTTAACATTGGAGTTCCGTCCTTTGAAGATCCCCCAATATAATCTATTGGTTATTGTCCTTTGAAACCCTACTTACCTTTCATAAAAATGACCTCAATTTGCATCCTTTTAGAGGAATTCCCTTCAAGTGTGTACATGACTATGATTGAGTGCTCAGCCTTAGGGACCTGATTGTCCATACATATCATACTACTGCCATGCTCTTTTGACTATCCACCAACCTTAAATTATCACTTCGTTCATACATACAAAGTCTGCCATTTAAATTCAAACTAATTTTTTCCTATGACTATCCAAAATTGGCTTTTCTTATGGTAACAATCCTTTGATTTTGCTTCTCATCATGAAAATCTACCTTAACTTTCATGGAGTCTTTTTCTTGAAGTGACTATCCCTAAAAATATTACTTTCATGATGACTTGAAACTTTGATGACTATCTTATTCACTATTGTCCTCTATTTCATAGTTTGGTCCCTATAATTTAGAAGGTTTTGGCATCAATAAAAGAGCTTACAAAAAAGAATCATTAACAATCAATGCATTTATCAATTTGAGGCCCTCATGAAACTATACCCTCAACTATCTACCATAGTCCATTTCCTTTTACCAACTAGACTCTATCTTATATTCATGATACTGTAATATCTTAACAATCATCTTCTCTATTATGAGTGTCTACTTCATGAAAGAGGAGAATATGGTAGTCCTTAGTTTACATAATGTACTTCGTCATGAGTTTTTTAGATATCCAACATGCCACTTCCATTTATACTTTGTTGCTCACTGCCTACACTTCTCATGCAATCTGCTCCTTTAGGTTTCTATCACCATTTTATAGTCCCTTTTCCCATGGCACTATGCACAATGATGGCATGAAATTATTAAGGTGTTTCCTTCCTATACATGATGTTTCTCCTTTGATGTCATACAACTATGACTATCCCTTCTAAAGGTCTACGCTATCTCCATTTTTGTGAATTCCTACTAATAAGAGCACATACTTTTCCTATTGCTCTTTATATTTGTATAGTTTCTATTTAGCTTCATAACTCTTCCCATGGACAGATTCATGGTTGTGACTGTCATTCTTCCTTTTTCTTTTGAACCCCTTTTATGCCATAGCATAAGGCACTTAATGAGCTCATCCTAACCATCATACTCTTTGTATAGAGGCATAAGGGGCTATCATACTTCATTTTTTGTCATACATTTATCATGGCTTATGATCTTGGACTACCCTCTAAGGTGAATATAAGACTGTCTCTTTTATTTGCTATTTCCAATGTCTTCTTCACTGTCCTTCCTCATTTCACTATGATTACATACTTTGAAGATCCCATGATACACTTTCTTTCATTGTCTTACACCAAAATTCCTAGGGTTTGATCCCATGAAACCCCTTAGGGTAACCCCTCACTGCCATCATTATTCTTGACTACCTTATCATTTCCACCATAAGTCTCATTTGCAACAATGGACTACCAATCCTCATAACATAATAGGTATGAAATTGTATTCTTCATGACACTGACATGATGATGTCTTCAAAGTTTAAGCATGTGACAAATAGGGATGTCTAAAGATTTGTGTACATATTTCTTGCAAACAACAAACCAAAAAGGTTGATGTGGAGTTATTCCATATCTCAATACTCGACCAAAGGGTTGGCAGGGCTGATCAATTGGCTTCTCAAACTTTCACTATGCTTATAATATTTTACTATGTTCCTAGCCTTTAAATGGCTACTTCATTACTTTGGTTGATCCTTGAAACACCCTGCCTAGGCTTTGAAAACATCTGCATCTTTAATCTTTTAACTTCCCCAAAGCATATGATCCTCAATCTTCTCCAATAGTATGCTACAACTTGAGAGGGTTTCAAAGCTTAGTATTTTCTCTTCATGCCATTTCTTCATAGTGCGTTTTTGTTTTCACAACTACTCAATGATCTCCCTTGAAATTGAAGTCAATTGATTGTTCTTTGATTTTACAAATCATTTTTAACTTTTAAGTCTATTATCCCTACTTAGTCTCCAAACTTCATTATGATGCATGATTTTGTCTTTAATTCCTTTGTTGCTCACTTTATTTTTTTCCTTTATGGGACTATCACGACCTTGCACTCATGTCCTTCTTGAGATGATTGTGGTCAACCTATTTTCTTTTGATGAGAGCACTACCCCCTAAGATATGACTATCTTCTACCACAATGATTATCCCTCTTTTCTTGCAAACTCTATGCTTCTAGCTCTTAGGTGACTATTTCTAAACACTGAAACTACTACCCTCTAGTTGTTCTATAGGCATGTCCCTAGTATATAGAGTCTTCAAATCCCTTATTTGTTCCACCATTCAATATTACACTACCCTTTATCTTTGAGATCTCTCACAATATGATCAAGGCATCACATGTTGACTGTCTCAAGCTCTCCCACTATAACAATAAGTCAGTATCATTCATCTTTTCACTGTCTCATGCTAGCATTGGCATCAATAGTGATTAGAATACCTTGTTCACTGTCATTCAAAATTTTTCACTGCTTCAACTATTTTTTCTTGACTATCTTCTCTCTGTTAAACCTTTGAAGCCTGTATATCCTCTTTTCTTGCTTGTTGTCCTCTATACCTGGATATTTCTTCCCCTTTATACCTTGTTGGAGAATCCTTCTTATAACATAATGACTGCCATACCTTTCTCTATTGTCTTTAATGTATCAACAACTATTCCATCTTACTCCGAACAGGAAAAGGATTTTCACTCTTTCTTGTTGATGCAATCTGAACATCACTAGGACCAGCCATGATGTGACTAATATATTGTACAAAATTGAAGTATCCCTCCTATGTATAGAAGGAATATTTGTACAAATTTGTATTTGGTTATGTAATTCATAGATTATACCTATATTCCTATTGGATCATGGAGATTCATACAAGTGCATTGGACAATGGTTGTCTACATGTCTATGTAAAGTTTAATTCATGACTATTTTCTCCTTTGCTTTGATGACTCATTTTCATACCTAGTTTTAACCGTACATACTTCATTAACCATTGATACTTGAAAATAGCTCTCTAAAACCCTAGATGCCTTCAAAATCCTCGATATCTCCTTGTTAGAGAACCCTATAGATCTTCAAACATAAGATAGGTTTATAGATATAGGAGCATACCATTCAAAATCTACCTCTTTTGATGCCCTAAATGATGTAAAAGACCTTGAGACCCCTTTTGCAACTAGTGTTTGATCTGAAGCTTTCCCTCCTCACCATCATGCAACTCCATTGGGCTCATAACTAGAAGATGAAATCCTATAATTTATCCTCAACAATTTTGTTTTTGCAAATTTTCCCTATGAATAGAACCATAAAACTACCCTTATTCAAGTCATCATCATGCAATCAGATGCTTTTAGCGTGGAAAGCTTAGTTTAATTACTTTCACGTGAAGCTTTCTCTTTTCCTTTGTTTTTCATGTGAAAGCATTATTTTCAAGGCTTTGGCATGGAAATAATTATAACCTAAGGAGTTAATCTTCACCATTTTTTTATATAAAATCTTTTAACAAGACCTTTTAAATTTAAATATTAACTCTCTCCCCTTTTAGAACAAAATACCCTAGAAAAAATAAATATTTAAATCAAATATCTAAACTTGATTTCAAACAATTTCCTAAGACTTATTCAAATTATGGATTATAGTGGAAAGATAGGTCATTATTCTTCTAAATGTCCAATCAAAAGTTTCAAATGACAGACCTAAGGATCATAAAGGAAAATTTGTCAAGCATAGTTATTATGTGGAAAAAGACAATGGCGTATCTGATGATGAAGAATCTAACTATCCTAGTGAAGAAAATGATGAATTATTGCTAATGGCTCTAAAAGTTTGAGCTAATTCTACTAATTTACTAAAAGATGTGTGAAGAAAAGTGCTTCGGTAATAGGTCACAACATTGAAGGAACTATGGTGATTTCTTTTCATGCAAGAGAGGAGAGGAATTACTAGATAATTGATAGTGGATGGGCAAATCATATGACAGGTGATAAGAGTAATTTTGTTAAACTTAAAAATTATGAAGGTATTCTTGTTAAGTTTGGTGATGATACATCTGCTAAGATCCATGGAAAAGGTTCGATAGTTTTGATGGAAAGCATAAAATAGATGATGTTATTACTGTCAAGTGTCTCTAACATAATATTTTTAGTGTAGGATAGATGTGTAGCAAAGGATATAATCTTGTGTTTCAATCTGAGGGTTGTGAAATCATAAAAGGAAGATTTGGTACTGTGGTTGCTACAGGAACAAGGATAGAAGGTAATATTTATTAGCTAAAAGGTAGTGGTGCTAAATTCTTTATGTCTAAAATCAATGAAAGTTGGCTATGACAAAGAATGATGGATCACATGAATTTTGATAGCCTAGTGAAGATCAGTTCTACTAATTTTGTGAGAGATTTTCCAAAGATTACAAATCCTATCAATGTAATGTGCAAGGAATGCCAGTTTGGAGAGAAAACAAAGAAGAGGTTAAAGGCTAAGGAATATTCTACCGCTGGACCTTTGAAGTTGGTGCATATAGACCTATGTCAACCTACCAAAATAAGAAGCTCACATGGTGATAGGTATTTTATGTTATTGATTGATAATTATTTTAGAATGACTTGGGTGGCATTTCTTAAAGAAAAATCAGAAGCTCAAGATAAGTTCAAAGAATTTAAGTCTGGGGTTGAGAATGAAATTGATGTGAAAATCAAGTGCTTAAGATCTAACAAAAGTGGTGAGTTCACCTCCAATTAGTTTAATATTTTTTGTGAAGATCATGGAATAAAGATACATTTTTTCAGCTCTTAGGATTCCTCAGTAGAATGGAGTTTTAGAGAGGAAGAATAGGACACTTCATGAAGATGCTATAACTATGATGAAGCAATAAATCTATTGGATGTTTATTGAAGAGAAGAAATTCATGCTACAATATACATTCTTAGCAAATGTTAATCAAGAGTGAATAGTTCAAAGACTCCCTATGAGTTATGGTATGGTAAACCTCCTACTGTAAAATATTTTATAATTTTTGGAAGTAAATCTATATCATAGGAGATGAAGAAAACTTAGAAAAAATTTATGCAATATTTGATGAAGGAATCTCCTTGGATACTCTACAAGAAGTAAGGCCTACTGGTGCTACAACAAAATACTAAAGAAAATTATTGAGAGTGCAAGTGTTAAGGTGGAATAAGAACCACTATAGAGTTTAGTTTTGATAGAAGGGTATAATCTAGTGAATCCCCTTTCATTGAAGAAGAAAAGGAATGAAGAGAAGGAAAAAGAGATGATAGTTGAAGTGAAAGAAGCTCTAGAAAATATCCTAAAAACTCCTAAGTATGTGTAGAAGAACCATTTTGAAAATTAGATCATTGGAGATTAGAGGAAAGGTGTGTTGACAAGGAAAACGACTACTATGATAGAGGAAAAAGTAAACTTTTGTTTACTTTCAAATGTAGAACCTAAAATAGTAACTAAGGCATGCAAAAATGAGAATTGGATCAAGGCTATGAAAGAAGAGTTGGAATAGATTGAGAAGAATTAGACTTGGGAATTGCTCCCAAGACCAAAAAATAAGAATGTGATAGGAAATAAATGATTTTTCAGGAAAAAGTTGAATGAGGATGGAAAAGTTATCAGAAATAAGGCTAGACAGACTTGTGTGTAAGGGCTACTCACAAGTGGAAGGAATAGATTTTAAGGATAAATTTTCTCTAGTGAAAATAATGGAAGCCTTTAGAATGTTTTTGGCTTTTGAAACACATAAAAACATCAAAGTATATCAGATGGATGTGAAGTTTGTATTCTTGAATGGTGAGCTGAAAGAAGAGGTATACTTTGAACAACTGAAAGGTTTTCAGCTATCTGATGATGCTGATATGGTCTACAAATTGAAAAAAGGCATTGTATGGACTCAAACAAGCTCCTAGAACATGGTATGCAAGGTTATATAAGTACTTGTTGCAACATGTATTCAAAACAGGTATTGCAGATACCAACCTTCAAGGTTGAGGGAGAACAAATCATGATTGTGGTAGTGCATGTGGATGACATTATCTTTGGAGGAAATGAAGGTATGTGCAAGAGGTTTTTAGAGGAGATTCAGAAAGAATTTGAGATTTCAATGTGTGGGGAGATGAATTTCTTCCTTGTATTACAAATCAATCAATCATCAAAAGGAATTTTCATTTTACAATCAAAATATGCCAAAGAAATGTTGAAGAAGTTTGGAATGGAGGATTCTAAACCAGTATGTACTCCTATGGTTACTGGTTGTAAATTGAGAAAGAATGGTGAATCTCCTAAGACTGATCAAAGCAGGTATAGATCAATGATTGGAGGAATGCTATATATAGCTTCTACTAGACTGAATATCATGCATGTAGTTTTTCTTGTCGCAAGATTTCAAGATCCCAAAGAGTCACATGTTGCACTAGTAATGAGGATATTTAGATACTTGAAGGGCACTCTATATTTTGGTTTGTGGTATACTAGGGACATTGATTTCTCTTTGAGTGCATACATAGATGTAGATTGGTTAGGTTGTATAGATTATAGAAGAAGTACAAGTGGTTGTGCTTTCTTTCTTGGAAGAAGATTGATTTCATGGTTTAGTAAGAATTAGGATTTAGTGTCACTATCAATTGCAAAAGTAGAGTACATTGCAGCACCACCATGTTGCACATAGGTCTTGTGGATGAAGCAAACATTGAAAGATATCAAAGTATCATATGATGAACCTACTTCTATCTTGTGTGATAATAAAAGTTCTATCAATATCTCAAAGAACCTGGTAATGCATTCAAGAAAAAAAAAATCTATCCGGTATCACTTTTTAAGAGAGAAGGTTGTAGAGAATCAAGTGAAGCTAGAGAATGTGCCTACAAAGGATCAAGTTATAGATATTTTCACAAAGTCTCTTTCTAAAGATATTTTTTAGTATCTCTAATGGAAGTTAGGGGTTACTTCCCTTCCTTTTAACTAGATGCATAAGTTGGTGCATTTGTTTGGGAAGAATTTCATGATACATTCTTGGCCTTGTATTGATGTTGGAAGCTAATTCTCAAGGGGAGTATGTAGTAGTGATGTTGGGTGTAGTATATATTGTGCCCCTAAGTTGGAGAGAAAGCTAAAAAGTATGAGTAGTGAAGAATAAGTAATGAAAAATGTGCAATAGAGAGAGGTGTATGGAAAATATTAATGGAGAGAGAGAAATTGCTTGCTGGTGTTGCAATTAATGTCAAAGTAATGTATGAAAATGTCAAATAGGGAGAGTAGAAAATAAAAAATTATAATCAAGTGTTTTCAAAGGGAAAAATGTTTCCCTTTGCCATTGATGTCAAACGGGGATAAAATAAAGTTGGAAAAACACAAGGAAAGAATTGATGTCAAAGAGAGTAATGAGTAATGGTTGTGTTGTCATGTGGGACCCTCAACCATCATCAGTACCCCTTAACCTCTCTAATGTCACCCTCATTGACAGCTTAGGCTTTTGGTGTAGTGTCAATTGGTCTATGTTAAACAAAATTGGTGACTCCATTGGAGAGGGTTCAACTCCCATTCTTGACACTCTTTCCATCTTGCAGTTGATTGTTTCTATTAACCTATGGATTGGGGGGTAAACTATTGTCACATGGGACCATCAGCCCTTGTTAGTACCCCTTAAACTATTCGATGTCACCATCACTAATAACTTAGGGTTTTGGTGTAGTGGTAGTTGGTTTGTGTTAACAAAATTGGTGACTCTACTGGGGAGGGTTCGACTCCCACTCTTGACACTCTTTCCATCTCACAATGAACTGTGTTTGTTGACCTATCAACTAGGGGGTAAATTTTTGTCATGTGTAGACTATTTTCATGTGGGACACTCAACCCTCATTAGTACCCTTAACCTCTCTGATGTCACCCTCACTGATAGCTTAGGATTTTGGTGTACCATTGACAGCCAATTTCTGTTAACAAATTGGTGACTCTGCTGGGAAGGGTTTGACTCCCACTCTTGACACTCTTTTCATCATGTAGTTGACTATGTATGTACCTATCGACTAGGGGTTAAACTATTGTCATGTGGGACCCTTAACCCTCATTGATACCCATTAAACTATTTGATTTCACCCTCACTAATAGCTTAGGACTTTGGTGTAGCGACAGTCAGTCTGTGTTAATAGGTTGAAGAAATCCTCAGATAGGGGGAGAGAAAGTGATAAGAGAATGGTGTTTGAAGAATAGAGGTAAAGGAGGAAGAGATTCCCTAGTAAAGGGGAGTGTTTCTTGTTGCAGATTTATTGGTTTATTTTGTTTTTGATGGTTTTTTAGAGAGCTGGTGTTGCCATTAATGAAAAATTGGGAGATTGTTGCAAGTATTTTGTTGTTATTGTCATTGATGTCAATAGTATGGAGATTGTTGTAGATTGCTAGTGTTGGAGTTGATGGTGGTATTGTCATTTGTGTTTCCAATACTTGTGCTAGTATGGATGTGTTGTGGTTTGATAAGAAGGTGTTGTGGTGTTTTCATCAGTGTTTCCATTGATGTCTTGATGGATAAGAGTTGCAATTGCAGTAAGTTCACTTGGTTTCCAAGTGCTTTTGAGAAAATTTGAATAAAAGAGTGTGCAATGTGAAATAGGTGTGTTTAGTGTTGTGCTCCACTTTTTTTCATGGTTGAATATATGCTTGTGAATTTTGAATGTGATGATCAAAGGTGTTCAAAGGTTCTATATCTAGAAATTTAGATTCAAGATCGTTCTATAGTGAAAGTTGTGTTTGACAGTGTGTATATGTGTAGAAGGTTGTTTAGGAGAAATGAGATTGCTCCACATTTCTCTATAGTGAGGTTTCTTGTCTTATAGATCTAGGAACATGCTTGTATTTTTTAAATCTTCCTTCCCTCAAGGTTTCATGTTCAGAGGTGTTCTACAAGGCTAGTTAGTAATGTGTATGTTTGTGCTAGTGTGTTTGGCTGCACATAATGAAAGTATTGTTTTTTTTAGGAGGTTGTGGTAGAATACAATATATTTTGATGATGTTGGAATATTCTAAGGTGTTGTCCAGATGTTGTGGAGTGTTGATATGTTGTCCACATGACCTAGAGAAGTATGTATGTGGTCTCTTGTAGTGTTAGTTCAAGTTTGGCCAACCTGTCATGCTTGTGTTATTTTTGAAGGTACCTCATGGATTATAGATGTGTTGAGTTGCATTGTGATGTGGATTTGGGTCCTATTTAACCCTTGGTGTGGTCTTCCTTTAGTTCTTTTCATCATATAAGTGTTTGGTACAACCTATTTTGGTGTTGCATGTTTTGGGTGCATAATTTTCATTAAGGCCAACCTAATTGAGATTGTTTAGGTCATGGATGGTATAAATGTAAGCTGAATTTTTGGATATGTGTGTGGATCTATAGAAGGTGTGCAAAATATGTGAATTTTATTATGTATGGTGATCTTAGTTTGAGCTTAATTCCTATGACTTTGATGTAGAGAGCAGAACAATCTACATTTTTAGTGTGCATGAAATTATTGGAGGTAGTGAGCCAAAGGTTGTAGATGGCATAAATTTTTCAGTGGTGGATTTCTCCTACTGCCTTGAGATAGTGAATCTCTTTGTAACATTTTTCTTTTATTCTTCTTTCTTCTTGGTAGTGAGCTACCCAATAGTGGGCCTTTCTTCTTTTTCTAGGTAGTGAGCCTATTTATATTCAGTGTTGCTATTCATATATATGTGAGCTAATCCTCACCATAGTTTTTCACTTCTTAGGTTTTACACATAAATCTAGTGTTCTTATGTGTTTTGACATGTTTTCATTGTTGTTTCATATGTTTACATTTTGATAATGTATGATAAGGGTTTAATGGCTAGCAAGGGTTTGAAATTTTATGAGGGATTGAATTCTTCTAATGTATAATTGATTCAACCCCCCTCTCAGTAGTTTTGTGTATCTAATAGTAGCATCGCAGATAGAGTCCAAAATGGGTTGAGTATTGACAACAATTTTCATGAAAGAGTTAGAAGACTCATGATCCATAGTGAATGTAAATCTAGTGTGGGATTCTATAAGTCTAGAACTATGTCTCACTGAAGTATTGGTAATAGGACACTAGGTTGTGAAACTTATACAAGTTCCAAAACATTGAGTGTACCTAATATGAACATGAAACTATTAAATAAGTACAATAAAAACTTAGAAATAGAAATCAAGCAATAGAAGTAAACATGAAACACAACAATAGAGGTCTGGGAAAATGTTAATTTGGCCAAGAATAGCAATACCAAGGCACCCAAGGGCATCTGAGTCCTAGTCAAGGGTTCTGAAATTTCAAGATTTGATTGTGTGCTACACCACTTAAGGATTCTAATTCTACTTGTAAACAATTGTAATAGTAAGTAATTTCCTAGAATTTACTTAATTTATGCCAATTTGATGCAAAATACAAGTGTGCAAGAATGTTGAATATGTTTTAATAAGTTATGATTTTTTTTTAGTGGCTAATATTCATCAATTGGATAACATTTAAAATTGGGGATTCAAAACTTGGCTAATAGTAAAAGTGTATAGGTGACCTGAATCATCGCATTTTTACAAAATTTTATTCTAGTCCTTGTTAAATTTCTAAAATATTTATTTTATTAAAATTTTAAAATAAAAAATTCACCACAATATTTGATACCTAATTAGATAAGATTCACCTAAGCTTTATAATTTATAGTATAAAATGAAATTGATTCACCAATAATATTATATAATTATTAGTTACTTCAAGGCTATATCACCAATTTTAATAACCACAATTGATTTTATTTATAATATAATTGTTAGGGTTGTATTCCATGGTTTAAAATGTACCTGCAGAGCTACAATACCCATTGATACCAAAATTGCATTTGTGTCATTTAGTATTTGTAATCTAATAGACGGGGTTAAATTTCATAGGCCAAAATGTACTTGCAAACCTCCAATGTCTAGTGGGCTTAAAATTGCACCATGGGTGTTGGAGCTCTGTGGGTAGATTTTTTCCTATGAAATAGAACCCAAGCCATTAGATTATAAATAAAATTAATTATGGTGACAAATTGATTTGAAATATTATGAAATTAAGGAATCATACAAATGAACGCTACACCTTAAACTAGTCAATCATTGCCACCCTCAAGCCCTTATGTTTCCATAGGAATTTTTTTTTTTTAGAAAGGAAGGATTCACCATGATAAATAATTCATTTGTCTATTTTTCAACAAGATTCACCATTATTTTCTACAGTTTTCTAGTTATTTTAACATCACAAAAAAAATTAATATTTTTGCAAATGAAAGGAAAGACTCACCAATAGAAATTAATATTTTTTTCCAAAAAAGTGAAAGATTCACCAAGATTTTATATCTCTTTTCAAGAGGGGTATCTTAAATTTATCACCATTATGAATGCAAGTTTTAGATCTAAAATGTCATAATTGATTGATTCTAAGATGCAAAGGCCTAAAAATGATGATTTTGATGCAATTTTGAAACACAAACAATTCACTTTCTTTCACTTTTATGAACTATATGTAAAATGCCTAAAAACATACAATTATTGATTCCAAAACAAATATCTACAAGTACTTATAGACTGAGAAGACAAACACATACAACTATGAAAAAGTTTGTTGATGCACTTGTACAATGATAGAGTTTCCCAAGGATGTTTGAGTCTTTGAAAGGGGGTTTGAAAATTGAAAAACTAAATGTTTAAGCTATTTGTTTATGTTTCTTTTTCCTATATGCAAACAGGTCCAATAGTGAGTATTTTTCCATAATTTATCAATGTGATTCAAATGGAAATGTTTGATAATGTGTCAAAAAATGAATAATTATGAATGCAATTTTGAATGAAAACTTGATCTAAATGGCTGAAACACACCCTATGATACAAATATGAAACCCTAAGTGAGAAATGCAAGATTATATGATGCAAAACCTAGATCTAGGGTTTGAAAGGCCACCAATTTTAGAAGGTTTATGCTGTTAACATGTAAGGTTCACCCAAATGTAACATGTGAAAAAGGGTATTTCCTTAAGTTTAATGCCAAACCTAGGGCCAATTATATTTATTTTTTAAAAGTACATTAGAATGCAAAATCAACAAGGTGAATAGATTGACTTCCAACCAAGAAGGTGAGTCAATCAAACCTAGAAATGAATTATTGGAGCCTTGAAAATGGATAGGAAATTATTTGGAATGATTAAAATAATTAAGCTATATGACTTAATATGATGAATGCAATAAACTGAAAACACATAGACTGAAACAATAAAATGCAGGTAGATCTAAGAAGTACTGGAGATTTTGCACCTCTCATAAAAGTTGGATCTAGCATGAAAAAGAGGACTTAGATGCCTAGGGGTGTATGGATCTCTATTAGGTTTTAAAAAATTTATTTGTAGCTCTCTGATGTTGGATCTAACCTTTTGTTTCTCAATTGCAGAGTTATTAGAATACCATCAGATAATTTTGTAGGTGGATTTTCATCGCTTGACAAGATTTAGGGTTTTGAATGCAACAATGGACAACTTGTCTTCAATATTCCTTCAATAATCTTCAAACCTATAACCTGCACATTCAAAAGGAGAGAAAATCTTAGGCCATTTAGGGGATTACCTCAATCAAACCCCATGTAAGTGTTTTCACTTCCACAATGGTAATGTTAATGATAAATGGATAATTGAAAAGTAAGGAATGATAGAATCACAATGTGTTGCAACTAACTACCCTTCATTGACTTCCTTGAAGTATTGAAGTCATGCACATCACCTCAAGGTCATGATATTTCTTTCTTGATTTTCTTGTTAGTTCTTGTTAGATTTGAAATGATACAATAACTAGGTATTTATATGTAATTGTTCTAATTTCTAGAAAATTAGATCCCAAAAGTTGGCATCTGAAATTTGAATTTTAAATGTTAAAATGCCTCCAACATCATATTAAAAATTGGTCCTTGACAAGATAGGGGACCCATATGCCCATAGATGTATGGGTCCTAACCCTATCTTCTAGGACATTAAGTGTCAAGATCAAAATTAATTGTTTGTAATCCTTCAAAAAATGGTAAAAATAGGCCTTTGGAATGAATAATTCAGGAAATTAGGGACCCAATTAGGATCATTAATTTATGGGGAGAAAAACATAGTGTGAAATTGTCATGGGTAATAATTTATGATGCTACAACTCTATAGACTATCTGTAGAGGCTCAAGGTTCCATTAATAGCCATGGAAGCTAATTGATCCAGTTCTAAAAGTTCACATACATTAAAATAGAAGGGTTCTCTAGAAATCCAAAAAAAATACCTAAGTATCCAATTGAAAAAAATTCTTTTTAGATATTTTAAGAAAATTGATAGTATCCCACAATATTTTGGAATCAAAACAATAGACATGAGTGAAATTTCCTAGTACCATCAAATGGTATACTTGGTATAGTATCATTTTTGCTAAGTATTTTAAAGTAGAAGCACAATTGCTTAAATTAAAACTCTATATTGTAGCTGAAACAAATTATGACCCAATTGGGATGATGGAGAAGTTTGATTTTCTTCATAAATCATGCACTATATCTAAAGGAATTTTGGGCTGACTCTATAGATGATCATGAAAGAAAATTACTTACTACATGCTCACAATCAAGTAGATTGAGATACTAGGCACACATAAAATACCTCACCAAGTAAATAATGATGAGAAAGTCATACATCCAATTTATAACAATAATATAATTTTTAATAAACCAATTCTAGATTCAAATTGGTTAGAGAAGGAAACTTCTTCCATTCAGGACCTTACATAGATTATCTTAGATGTCACTACCACTTGGATAAATTCACACATTAAAGAATTAAAATCTAGGAGAGTTTCATTAGCCTATGTAAGGGATGCTTCCAAGAAAAAAAATGAAGTATCTAAAAAGGAAAAAAAATGAAGATTTTGATTATTTCTTGGTTAACAAGAGAAAAGTGCATGAAACACAAGTGGTAAAACCAAGAGAAGGATCTAGCACAATATAGGCTCTTATTTTTTTTGATGTTATTATAATACTACCTATAAGTGCAATTCCTATTGCTACTCAAGTATAAAATTCTATACCAGATATCACATAGGCTACCCAAGGAACTATACCTAATCTTTCATTAACACCGTTTATAACACCTATTATGGCTCACATTTCTCAAGAATCTATAACAAAACAAGGATATCCCATGGTGGAATTAAAAGGTAAGCAACCAATAATGCCAACACCCTCCTCCTCTCTAAAGAAGGAAACATTGTTCATGTCTACTCTTTCACATCCAACACAATAAATATTATCAAGGAATTAGAAGAAGAGTTAGCAAAGGGTGAAGTAAGCAATACTAGGAGAGAATAATATCCAATTTTGTAAGAGACAGTGTAATAATCCCCAAATAAAGGAGATAAAGAATCTGAGGGTAGTTTGTTTAAGTATCAACAAGAATTTTTAGAAATATAGCTAGATATTATTTCCTCTCAACACACTATAAAGGGAGTAAATAAAAAATTTGATTCTGGTTTACCATCAATTTTTCAAGAAATTAATTTGGAGGAGCCTAATGAGAAAAATAAAGAGGGCCTTGTTCTTATAGAAATAAGTGAAAAAATAAAGATATTGATACCATAGTTCAAATGGAACAACTAATAGGTTAGAAATTTCCATGTTTGAAGAGGAAAGAATAAAGGAGGTCCACCAATAACTTTAAGGAAGCTAAGGTAGTGGAACAACTTCCTACAATAATTTTGAGAGGAGGATAATGCAAAAAATTATAGATATTTTCAATAGTTGGAAAATCTTAAACAAAAATAAACATAAATATCATGCAAACCACAACATAGTGATTTACGTGGAAAAAACCCTTTCAGGAGAAAAACCCCACACTTCAAAAGCTAGCCAATATATTATTCAAAAATCATAAAGATTACAATAAACTTGTAGAGAAAGCTTCTCACATGACTATCACCAACCATAGATCCAGAGGAAACATGACCGCTATCAAAATATTCTATATACATCACACTACACATCATCACACTACACGTCCATAATACAACACCCTCATAAAATAGGGTTTCCTTCTAGGGAAAGTCAAGATAATAAAATATTGGCCGTCAGACCTAATAGCTAATGATGAATGGTCCAGATTTATAATAAAAAAACATAAATAAAATTTTTCTTTTAGGGGCACTACCCTCAAGCCCTTGTCAAGGTGTGCGGCCCCCATATCCCCCATCAAGGGGATGATCCCCTCAAATCCATTGAGGGGGGGGGAGGACTCCCATTTCTATGCCCGCCCCCCCACCGCCCGTCATTTTTTTTATCAACAATACCTTATGTAATTGCAAGGTTGAGACACATTTTCCCAACAATACCAAGATATGGATGTAGGTGAAGTAGGTATGGATGAAATAACTATTTAGTGGAAATCACTTGAAATTATGCAACAATAACAAGATGTAAACGAGCCTAATAATCCATCCTAGCTAATAGAGAAGATGCAAAATAAGGACCAAGTTGAAATTGTTTCAATTCATTCAAGAAGTTTGGTGATGTAGATTGATACTCATCGGCCAAAAAGAAAGGCTATGGTTTTGTATTTCATCATAATGGACACTTCTAGATCAAAGAAAAATAAAATTTCTACTCCCATCATATCCAAAGATCAAAAAATAACCCCTAATTAAAGGTTCATTTCAACTATCAATTTAGGGTACTCAACTATAAAGAAAGAGATGGAAGAATTAAAGGCTAATATGGATGTTGAAACTTCTAGAATATAAAAGGAAAAATAAAATAAACAAGATTTGGAAAGGTAGATTTTATGATTACATAGATATTTGAAGCAACTAAGAAATCCTTTCAAGTTCATATTAGAAATCTCAACAAATTGAAGCTACTCTCTCAAGAACAAGTACATTCATCCGATAAGATGAAGAACAAAAGTATAGAAACTAAAGAATGGATAGAAAAAATATATTGAAATAGGAAGAAATGCTCAATTTTTTTCTCTAATAATTGGGAAGAAGCAACAAAATGGGAAGATAAGATAACAAATTTAATAAGAGATTGTGAGAAAAGATTAGAATAGAATGAGATAGAATTGCCAAGATTGTTATCAATTTAAAGTTTGAGTGACCAATTTATCATAAGGGAGAGAATGCAGATAGAAAAATATATCCCACATAAGAAATTAGATAGAAGAGTTGAAGTGGTAAGATCAGCTCCTCGAGGAATACATTGATAAGATGAAAGAGATAAAGTAGTTATTTATTGATAAGATAATTAAAGAGTTGATTATCATTGAAAATTTTATTGGATTATTTTGTAATCCAAATGATATTGATGAGGATTATACCATTTTAAACTAATTAAAGAAGGTAATTAGTAGTACCCTTGAAGATGAAGCTACCAATTTTGGTAAGGAATTAATAAACAAGGTGGTAGATGGAATGAATTTAATGAAAGGTACCAAGAAAATAAGGATATAAGACATTAAATTTGTAAAGATATCATCTATATATTGTAGTGTAAAAGAAGAGATCCTAGATATAACTAGTAGATTAGCTTAAATCATTCTTTATTTGTCCTAACTTTGTAACACAAACCAACAAGGGTATTAGGATTGGCTAACAACCTAGAAGGAGAGCCAATCCGGCCTGATCCTAGTTATTTTGTTGCCAAGAAAAATGATTGATTATAATGTGAATTTATCTACCTAATTTACAATGAAAACCTAATAAAAAAACATAAATTACTTGCATGGATAAAACTAAAAGCTGACAAAACAACATCAGATTTGAGAAGAGAAGATATTTGTGCACCTATCATAAAAATTTGAGCTTGACTTCAATGGTCAAGGGAAAGAGTTCCCTTGACTCAAAAAAGGAAATTTATGATCTTGAAAACCTTGGTCTACAAGCCACATGTCTACACTACCTATTTCTATCCTAGAACCTATTGCTTTTAGATCTAAACCTATAAAATTAAAACAAATAAAAGGAAAGGGGCAGCTATATAGGAGTTTTCCTCAGTCAAACTCCCATTTTGGTATTTCTAACTCCATGAATAGTTGATTTGTTTATTGATAAAGTGTTTTCTCTAAACCTTAAGTATGTTTAAGTCTATAACAAGCTATAAAATGAAAACTAAATAATAAAAACCTACTCAAGTGTGTTAGATAAGGATTCATGAATGACATAACCAAGATCAACCCAAGAGAAAGTCAAATAATTAAGGGAAAATAAAAATACTCAAATACCTTACTTACAAAAGCAAGGAGATCGAAGTCTAAATATGAGAAAATACTAAAAATAAATTCATTAGGTGCTTGAAATAAGCCACAGATATACCCAAACCCTAGAATCTAATTTATCTTTCAATCGGAATCAAATTTCAATCATTGTGCTAAAATTGATCAAATTTGAAAATTGATTGTAATTATGTAAATAGGATGTAGATTTTGGTAGAGCTTCACTATAGTTGTGATTGCATATATTTTGAAATAATAATTCATGTTTATACAGTGGAACATAGGAAAAAATTAAAGTTTAGGATGACTCATTTAATTTTATATTTTTGGGATTAATTTATAACCAAATATTAAAATTGAATTCATGTCACACAAATTAAAGATTGACATAAATTAAAGATCAAATTTATGAGGAAAAACACCTATTCTAGGCTGCCCTCACCCTTGACTATCTTTTTTGTACACATTAAATTGTGATTCTTGAATTTAGGGTCCGGTAAATCAAGACTTGTCTAAAAAATGAGTGTTTATTGAGGTTAATGAAATGAAATCAAGAAGGAAATTTTAGGGTAGCACTGACACATTCTCTTGAGTCGAAGGGAAAAACCAAGGCTAGAAAATGGTTCTAAAATCCACTAAGGGAGTGGAAACTAAAGAAAGTCCCAAATAAAGTGTGAGATTGTGCTTTCATCCTTAGGGAGCATAATTTATGACACTACTTTAATGCCATACTTTAGCGGGTATATGACACTATGTGCATATGAAAGATAAAGTACATAAAATTAAATCATGACATAAAAAAGGATATTGTAGAGGATTCATAGCATTTCCAAGCAAGGGGATGAAGCCCCCAATATAGTAACATATAAAACCACAATATTAGAAACCACATCTTACAAAACAAACTTGTTAAAAATTCAAAATAATCCTAAACATACAAACAAATGCATTTGTCCAAAAAATTCTAAGGATGATGAAGTTTGAGGGTAGTTGTAAACCCCCTTGTTTCTACTTGCTTTGTGGATGTGGAAATAGGGTGATGATGTATCCATATCAAATTGATTGGGGTTGTGATGAAAATTCATTTAATATGATCATATAAAAATAAAATAGAGGATAAAACAATTGAAGAAGAATGAGGACATAATCAATATTTTAACACAAAAACAATGTGAAAATTGGAGTTCGCAAGCCCAAGTTGTGATGATTTTGGTAAAGAGAGGTTTGAAAATGATGTGAAGGATATATGTGTTATTGCTAGTTTTTTACTATAAGTATATTTTTTTAAAAAATTCACCATTTATTTTGATATTTTAGTTTGAGATCACCTTGAGCAAGTCCAAGCATCCATGGGAGCAAAAAATCCACAACGATGATTGTATCTTGCACCTAAGCTAGAGGCATTGCGAGAACACATCACATACATAGTGTCAACATGAAAGGTAAGTTTTTTTTACACTTTACACACATTTAGGAGCTCAATTTCCAATTATTTAAGTGTTTTTTCAATTATGGGGTTCCCTTGACCAAGCTAGGAACCTTGGTCCTATGTCAACACCCTAGTCCAAAATAGGTGCCCTAGACTTGTATAAGTGTCCTAGTTCCCTATGCCACCCATATCTAAGTAATTTACCTTGAAATGTATTGATTTGACTTAAGATTTGTTTTGATATTGTGGGAGGATCTGATGGATGGATGTTTTGATGATTGAGAAGTACCACCACACATGTGGGAGCATTCACATGGTCGCATTTATAGACTCTTATGTGACCATGCGACTTTACTGTCATTGGAGGAGTAGAGGAACCTTAGAGACTAGTCTATTATGGATATACACAATTCCAACCATGAGGTATTATGATGTTTTGTTGATGGAACTCATGGAGAAATAGGACACATATACCTCTACCTTCCATCTTTTGATGGGAGAGATGATTGTGATCCTTGAGGATGTGTACAAAATTTTACAATTACCCATATAGGGTAGGACCATAAGTCTTGAGGAGGGGAGGACACTAGATGATTTCCTAGCCAATCAACTATATTACTGTGCGAACCATTTTCCTAGTACCTGCAAAACAACATGAATAAACTAGTTAGACAAGGAATTACAAGCTAAAAGAAGGATTCCCCATGAAATCCATTTGCAAATCAAACTAGGAATGAAAATAATGAAGAACACAAAGAAAATGATAAAAACTAGAATTAATCCTAATTTAAATAGAAAACACTTGATCCCTTGGGGGAATTGGTGCCAATTTGATGTGAAAATTGGCCCTTTCCCAATCCCTATAATGAAATCTTGATGTGTTGAAGATGATGTTGATCCACTTTGACAAAAGATGATGAATGGTGAGAGCTCCAAGCCAAAATCTGCAAAAAGCCTAGCTAAGAATTCAAATGATGAATGAGAATGGCTAAGTATTTTAGCATGGTAACTTTGCTTGGATTGTGGATGATAAAATGAGGAGAGGAGCTCTTCATTTATAGGATTTCAAGATGGATGAATGTCTAAATTTGAGCAATGTGGGACTAACATTCATCCAATGATATGGTGCCATTTGTCAAGCTATGAACGGATGATGGTTGTGTAAGATTTGGGGTTTGTGCCAATAAATGCCAATATTTGAAATTCAAATTTGTTGAAATGACATGCAAGAGGGAAGAGAAAATGCAATAAATGCCACTTGGCTCAAGGAAAAGGACATGTAAGAGATCTTAAATGCCTTGTTGGATGTACATGTTGACATAGAATTTTTGAATTCTAATTGAGAGAATATTCCAAAAGATGCCTTGTGAGGAAAATAGAGATTTAATAAATGAATTAAATCTATTTTCATGTGCAACTTGCATTATCTAGAGGATGTGACATGAGATTAGATTAAATTAATCAAGGGTTAATTAATTTAACGAGATTAGATGATGTGACTTATTTGACTTAGATTTATAGATTTATTTAAATCAAATAAGAGAGGAATATGATAAGAGGCTAATTAAATAAAGATTTTGATTTATTTAATTAAAGGGGATGGTGTTAGATTAAATCAAATAAGGTTTTAATTAGATAAAATGATTTATTTAATTAAGAGACGAATATTGATGAATTTAATCAGATAGGAGAATTTGATTAAATGGTTAGATCGAGGGATGATTTATGAAGAAGCGATGTTAGTAAGTTAGGATCAGATGCACGATGCCAATCAGTCTATTTTCAATGTCTACATTTTGCCCCTCTTTGAAGCAATGCACTCATTGCATTGGTTCAAAGAATAATCGATCTCGATCAAAGCCAAAATTTTTGATATTTAAAAAGTTGCCCCACTGCTACATGGCGAGAGAAAACATGCCATTATAATGCCCCTACGAGAGATCAGACAAAAAATTTAACTTTTTTTTGGGTGATCTTGTAAAGAAAAAAGGTACCAAAGTGCCCGATAGGTCCGAAAGGGGTCCGGGAGGCTAAAAACGTGTTTAAACGCAATAAAACAATGAAAAACAAGCCTCAAATGGACAAAAACAAGTTCGAGGGACCGAAACCCTAGCAGGACAGCCCCAAAGGGTCAAAAAACCCTAATTTTTAGGCTTAAAAGGAGCCCGAGGGGTCACTTTCAAGTCATTTTCACACACCTCCGCTAGCAAACCTTGAGATTCGAGCTCTAACCCTCTGGCGATATGGTGCAACGATAGCTTCCTCTACACATTTCAGACCGAGTTTGGACCTACCAGCGGCCACCTGGCATCAGTGCCTCAGTATATGACCCTTACTGAAGCTTAATTTTTTTCATTTAATGCATTTATTACATGTTTAAGAGAGAGCTCACCTCAAGTAGCACTATTATAGCGTTGCTGGGTGTTTAAAGTGCACCGCTAATTACCTTTTTGCACTGTAGTGGTGTAGTTTGGAGTTTAAAAACTCCGCCGTTGGGCTCAGGCTCAGCTCAGACTTGGCGGGCCAGTTTGGACAAAGTGCGCCGCGGTGGCACCCTTTTCATGAAAATTGTGACGCTAGAAAGCAAAGTGCGCCACGGTGGCTCTTTTTGAGTCAATTTTGGGTCCAACGTCAGAGTTTGAGGAAACTCAAACTGTGACGCCATCACAAACTGCACTGCTGGAGGTGAGTTTGGAGCATTTGATGAGGAATTTTTTCAAGAGTTTTAACGCGGTGACCTTTCTTGATGCAAGATGGGCCTAGGGAGCTTTATTCGCGGGAGCACCGGTCATAGGATCTGATGAGCGTCCTATGGGACTTGAGTGACCGAGACCAGGACCGACTAGGAGTTGCGGGATTATGGCACATTGCCTATGTAGCGCCCATGCACACACACCTCAAGATGTTGTCAGTGCTGGCAGAGTGGTGGCACAACGAAACATCGTCGTTTCATCTTCCCACTAGTGAGGCGACCGTCACATTGGAGGACGTATGGCGCATACTACGATTTCCCATTCATGGCCGATGGGTGATCTACGATATGGAGGAGGATCGCGAGTTCTGCACCAGAGTCCTCGCCACTCAAGACATTATTTACTGTGAGGGGCAGATCGAGCTGGAGAGATACAGAGTTATAGCACCTCCCTTCTGCTGGGCCGTTGCAGCGATCATTTCGGATTTGGTTGCCCCAGACCGACGAGGGTAGTATTTCAGTCTAGGTTGAGGATGTTGTTGGGAGAGGATGGTCTGGGACAGGCCGGTTCAGTTTGCATGGGGACTTGTCCTTCTAGCTTCACTCTACAGGGATTTGCATGAGTACGCGTATATGGATGGCAGAGCGTTGGGGGCTGGCGTGACACTTCTTCATATCTGGGCGTGGGAGCACATTTCTATGCTACGTCCATGGGTGGTTCCAGTTTTGATGGGGGTAGAGGATGCCCTAGTGGCATGATACAGAGGGGGTGTGTCATTCACACACACCAGTGAGCATGGGATCCCCTACTAGAGGTGGGTCCTAGATGAGATGCTTGTTTTTACCTAGAGCCCATACCTTGGTCAGCCTGGATGGGCTGACGATGTTGCCCAGCTCTTCTACTACCACCAGGATCGATACATGTAGGGGCGAGAGCACACTATGATTGAGCAGTACTTGCCAGGGCATGTGCAACGTCAGTTATGTAGCCGTCTTTGCAAGTAGTATGACATAGGTGGCATGGGGGCCTAACATTCCTACCACGGAGGCAGTTGGTAGCCCGACTGTGGGCTTATGATTAGGGCCCAATAGATCCAGGCACCACACAGGCCTTCAGAGATTGGTTTAGACCTCCCCTACAATTGACCATTCTAGGTGAGGATCCAGAGGCACATAGGGTCAGAGGCAGGGGGAGAGGACAAGGACGAGGACTTAGGGTCTTGATTCAGCAGGATCCACCAGGGGTGCCCCCAATTCCACAAGGTCACGGGGACGTCCATATGCAGGATCAGCAGCAGGATCTACAAGTCCCACCACCACAAGTCGAGGGTAGGACCAGTCCCATGCGCAGCCACGGGTACAGCCAGCAGGGTAGGCAGATGCATAGGATGCCCTGATTTTATAGTTACAGGCACAGGTTCAGGTAGTGATGGCCAAGAGGGACCAGGCACGGGCTGAGCGGGAGTAGCTCAGAGCAGAGAGGGATTAGGCTATGCATTAGAGATAGGCTGCAAAGCTATAGGCAGCCACAGAGCTAGGCCGCAGGCAGTAGATTGAGAGCATGACAGCCTTCGCATCCCAAGGTAAAGTGTCGGTACGATCCTACAGGGACGCCATTCAAGAGGTAGAGTACTATCGTCAGGCTTATCATGATATAGTGCCCCGAGTAGATTGGGTCCCAAAGTATTTAGAGCGGGCTAGCCAAAGACCACCAGAGGGTCATGGTGACAGGGGTAAGCGCAACATTCACAGAGATCGAGCGTGATCTAGATGATACACACTTTTTGTGCCTTATGGGCTCGTTTTTGATAGCCTAATGGGCATTTTGTACTAATTGACATACATGTACAATGATCCGATTGATTATTTTTTGTACTATGACAGTGATATGATTGATAATATATATGAGCCGATTTTGATGTGATGTAACTGTGTTCTTTTATTTATGCATGGATGGTTTATTTCTATATGCTTTGCGATGATGTTTTATGGATGCATTTATTTGTAATGATGTTTATGCAATGACTAATAGATCTACATTATGCTGACCTATGATATGATGGGCAATGATATTATCTATATGATGATTTATTTTATGCTAATGCAATATGTGAAATATGCTTATGTATGAGATGATTTATGGATGAATGTGATATGATGCGATGGTCGTGATATGATGCTAATGCATAATGAAATTGAGATGTTTAGAATGACAAATGTTTATTATCCTAAATGATGATTTATGTGATGCAACGATGTGTTAATGCAAAGTGATATGATGATGTATAATGTGAACAGAATGCGATAATATGATGTTATGCAAGTATGTATGCCTAATGAATTAAATGCTTATATACCTATTTCCTATGATTATGTAGGAATGATTATGGAATGCTTTTGTAGATGCTATGTGATGATTTAGATGCAAATGAATGTTTATGCAATGATTGATATAATGCCATAAGATGTAATGTAATAGGTGAAATGCAATGACATGGATGTAGCTATTTATGGATGTTTATGATAGCCTATTTTTATGATGATAAGAACTGCGATGTTTCCTATATGATATGCTTATGTAATATGCTAATGATTTGTGGATGCAGGATCGATGATGATGATGGTGATAATGATCAACTGTCATAGTACCTTGTTAGCGTGGTTAGTAAGAAAAGAAGAAATCATTTCAACAAGACACAAGATGACACAAATGCAGATGATGATGATGATGATTACTTGCCAAGGAATTGGGATTTTCAAAGGGCCACATTTTCTTATGTTTGATAGCACACGTGGTACGATGCATCAAGGTATAGGAAACTAGGATGGTGTGGTACTTAGTGTGATGGAATTTGACTCGATAATCAGATAGGAGTATTCTTGTTCACACCTGACATACATAAACCTTGCTAGGATGTATTTCAGAAGTTTCAGACACCTCGGACCAAAACACAGAAAGGTAAACCTATCCCTGTAATAGTCAACAAGTTTCCCTAGACCTCTTCCATACATACCTAACAAAGAAAGTATTCGCCGAGGTTATATTGCAAGAACGTCCAACAAGCACAACAGACAAAAGATAATGATCATTGCCCCATTCCTATTTCTCTAAATCCGCTATTTTGGGATATCATCGAGACGTCCTTGGACTGAGCGCAATAAGATAAGTCAAAAGAAAAAGATAAAGCACACAAACAAGTTGATGTTCTTCAATACCTCTAACCAAAAGGGAATGTGTTTTTAAGGATAAGAACCGAAACTTATTGCCAAAAGATAATTCCCATTGTAGGAGGGATACATCCTAGGACATGTTAGTGGATGGCGGCACGTCATTTCGTTTATCCAAAGTGTTCTTTCTAATAAATAATTCCCCCTTGTAGGAAGGATTCATCCTAGGACATGATGTTATCAGATGATTGATATGGGACTATTTGGATGATGGACTATCGACACAAAGAATTGACCGACTTGTTTACATATTGACTAAGACTTGAGACTTGATGCTTTTGAGTTTTACTTTTTAAGCTGCTAGACTTGTTTCTAATTGTTTCACCAAAGGTTGAGGGTGAAAATTGTATAACTGAAAATATGTTATACTTCTGTGAATCCTTGCATGCAAGGATACTCAATAATGAGTCCTTGCAAATCGATTCACAACTCTCTATCCGAGAAGAGCAGGGATTGATATTGTGGCCCTCAGATTAACCCTGTTACCCCTACAAATACAATCTCGGAACGAGAGATTCAAAGAGGAGAAGCAAGAATGCCAATCTCCATGAATCCTATTCTTGCAATGCAACAATGAAAACTAATCTAAATGGCTGTAAAATGCAATAAACCAAACTAATTTATTGAAATGAAAATTAATCTACATGCAATGCCATAAATGAATTATTTTGCAAATTAATCTACTATGAAGATTAAGCTAAAATGTAATATTAAACTATATGCTCTAAAAAAATAAGATGCTTATATAATCAAACTAATGTAATCTCAAATGATAAAATTCAAATTTGTAGCATAAGTCTGATGTAAAAATTCGTGATTCTTCTTGAAATGAGAATGAGAGGGCTCATTTTATAGGCAAAAGTGGAATTGAAGGCAAATTCAGAAGCAATGTGGGATAAATAGAAAAATAGAAACAAATCTTGATTGGAATTCTTTTTTAGTTTATTTCCCTTTTAACTGATTTGTTTCCCTTTTTTCATCACAGGATATTCTTGAGAGGATATTTCATTTATTTTATTTAATTTAAGATGATAATATCTCTTTTAATAAAATAAAATAAGATTATGTAATTTAGAAATGAATATTAATAAATAAAATAAAATTATTTAATTAAAAATAGATTTAATTAAATAGCATCATTTTATTTAAGTAATATTAACTTCAATTAAATAACATTATTTTATTTATTAAAAGGGATTTATTTCTTTTGATTAAATAAAATTAATGAAGCATTCAAACCTTAGGGAAAATTGAAACATTTGAAATAGCTATGAATTGATTAAGAAATTTGATTTGAAAATGTGACAATCATTGATTCAGAAAGTTGATGTTGACAAATTAAATAAATGGGGCCCAAAGTCTAGGTGACCATTTTAGGTTGCATACATTTTCCCCTCTTTGACTAATGTGAGATCGACTCGGGATCACATGCAGTCAAAGAATGAAGTTGCAATGTGAGATCGATTTGGGATCACAAAACAACTCAGATGTGAGGTCGACTCGGGATCACATCTGGACAAACATAAACAAAAGGCCTTTGAACATGAGGTCGATTCGGGATCACATCCAAAGTGAGAGATAAGAATCTCAAGCAAGGTTTCCCCAAGAGAAGCAATTGATAAATTGATAAAGTTGAATCAAGGATTGAAGTTTGATAGATGCTTTCGTGTCCGAAATCGAAATGAGATAGAGGAGAAATAATAAATTGAAAATTTTTGATCAAAATCAAACAAAGATAAGGTTCTTGATGTAAGATGAAAAATATAAGAATCCATGAGAACCGGTGGGTCGGCAAGAAAATTATGCCCTAAGGGTTGAATTAGAAGAAGAAAGAAATTAAGAGTTGAAATCGAGATGGAAGATAGAAGTTTGGAAGAAATGGAAAGAAATGGAGAGAAAGGAAGAGAATCTGCTTTCAATAAAGAGGGATGCATCAAAATCAATCAAGCTGTTTAAGACGAGAATTTCGATTGAGATCACGAAAGAAGATAAGGAAATGAAGAACGTGATCACAGTTGATGAAAAATTCATAAGAAAGATGAAGGAAACCCTCTCAAACCCATAATACAGCCTAAAAGTGCAAATTAACATGAAGTCTAAATAATGCAAGCTACATGAAAATGCAAAGGTGTACTTGCAATAGGGTAACATAGATTTTTGTGTGTTCATCATTCATTAGAGAATGTAAGAGAACTTATTTTCATCATTGGGCCATTATTAGGACATCCAGGACAATCACACAATCATCACTAGTCACAAGCGTATAGCTATGAAGATATGAATGTGATTTATATCAGCTTGGAATATGGAAAGATTCTAACATGAGCATCAAAGACATGAAGGTCAAGATGACTACAATGTTAGCTTACCCAATTTAATGTAGCAAAACCATGCTCGCATCAAGACATAAATGCCAGGATTACCATGAGAATGGTTGTGCAAAAACATTCAAGGACGATGCCATAAATCTCTTAAGTGTGTCAAGGAGACAACAAGAGACACTAAAGAAGTTCAAGACAACACCCACAAGCAGAAAGCAAATAAAAACATGCCCCATGCCCCAAGTCCTCTAGCTATGCATCACGGAGAGACTTATTAGACAAGGACACTCAACAAAAATCAATATCAGTCAGCACACAAAGAAAAGATCATGGCATATCTCAAGCATTAAGTGTTGCAATTAAAAAATTTTAAGTGTGTAAACTGATACTGAGTTCCGAGGATAAGGATCGAATGCTGGCAAGTAGGTAAGATCACATGACTGAACTAGATAAGACCAAACCGATAAGTGTTGAAAAACACACGATGTCAGGGGTTGTGTTGAAAAACACAGTTGGGTTAGTGTTGAAAAACACCGTTTGCGAGGTGTCCTAAAGACAAGCATATCCAAGAGACCAAAGCTAACACAGTGATGCCCCTAGACAAAGACAAAGACCAATTCCAAACCAAGGCAATAAGGACAAGGCATGATGGAGAAAGGCTAAGTGTCGAGGATGCATGCTAATAAATAGGGATGCAAAGGCCTCAAGTAGCACCTGTTTCCAGGTTTTCACCACTTGGAATAATAATTTTTTTTTAGGAATTTTTATATTTATTTATTTTTGTATTTTTGCTACCAAGGCACTCGCTTTCCGTGTTTTCACTAAGGCACTTTTTCTTTTTTTCTTTTTATTTTTTTATTTTTTATTTTTTTTTGTATTTTTCTTTTTTTTTTTGTATTTTTTCAGCATCATATTTGATTTTTTTTGGATTTTTTGACAATATATCAATTTTTTTTTGTAATTTTTTTAGTATCATATATCAATTTTTTTGGAACGTTTTTCAGGGTCATAATTATATACAAAGGATGCCCCCAGACAGAACGGGCATCAAGAATAGAACTTCTTCAGGTGCAAAACATTGATAGGCTCAGGGAGCTGCTCCCCCTCTTCAGTAGATAGTAGATAGGCACTTGTGCCAAAAGTTGCTGTGATGATGTAGGGTCCAAGCCAATTAGGTTCGAATTTTCCCTTCTGTTCTCGATTCTGTTGGTTCTTAGGATTCTCTCACAGGACAAGATCTCCTACTTGGAATTCTCTAGGGCGAACCTTTTTGTTGAAGGCTTTGGACATCCGCTTTTGATAGACCCTCATATGGTCAAATGATGCTTTACACGTCTCATCAAGAAGTTCCAATTCTTGCAATCTCATGGCGCGATAGTCTTCATCTGTAACTAGACCTTTGAGAGAGACCCGAAGTGATGGAATCTCAACCTCTAAAGGTAACACTGCTTCAGCGCCGTATGTGAGGGAAAAAGGAGTAGCCCCAGTTGGAGTACGAATACTCGTTCTATAGGCCCACAGGGCCGGATTTATCTGTAGGTGCCAGTCTCTACCATTCTTATGAACTATTCTATGCAAAATCTTGAGAATGGTTTTGTTTGAAGCCTCTGCCTAACTATTTCCTTGTGGGAAGTAAATGGAGGACCAATATTGCTTTATCTTGAATCTTTGGCAGAGTTCTTTAAGGTCCTTGTTTTTGAACTGACCTCCATTATCAGTGATGATCTCAGATGGCACTCCATATCGACAGATGATATGGTTTAAAATAAATAAAGACACTGTCTTGCCCGAGGCAATAGAAAGTGGAACAGCCTCTACCCATTTTGTGAAGTAGTCAGTAGCAGTGATAATGAACTTATGCCCACCTGATGAGTTGGGATGAATCTGCCCAACAAGATCAAAGGCCCATCGCTGAAATGGCCAGTGAGATATAGAAGGAATTAGCTCCCTACCTGGAGCATGTATCAGGTGTCCATGTTTCTGACATTTTTTACAAGACTTAGCAAATGCTACTGCATCTATCTGCATTGTAGGCCAATAGTACCCTACCCTAAGCAACCTTCTAGCCATGGAAAGACCATTAGAATGTCCTCCACATATGCCCTCGTGGATGTCAACTAGCGCTTGATCGGATTCCTCCTTTTCTAAGCACCTAAGATGTGTTCCATCTAGACCCCTCCTATACAAATCACCAGAGATGAGGGAATGGCGAGAGGCGTTGCGGATAAGGTTTCTTCTTTCAGATCGGTTAAATGTATCGGGGATGATGCCATCACGAAGATATGAGTAAATAGCACCATAGCGGGAGGATTCATGATTGACAAGGGTACAAATGATATGGCTTTCAGGTGAGTCAAATATGGGATATCGTAGCTCTTCCACCAGGAATTCATATCTAGACTCATGTTCCTCTAACTGAAGAAGTGAAGCAAGGGTGGCCATAGCATCAGCTGCTTTGTTCTCAGCCCTAGGGATTTGCTGAAAGGTGACAAAAGTAAAATACCGTCTTAATGAATCAACCATTTTTTGTAAGGTACCAACTTGTCATCTTTTGTTTGGTATTGTTCATTGACTTGGTTGATGATCAGCTAAGAATCCCCATAGATATGTAGTTCTGTGATATTCCACTCTATGGCCATTTTTAGTCCATTTGGCCTCATACTCAGCTATGTTGTTTGTGCATGGAAAGAGTAACTTGTAAGATTTAGGAATAGTATACCCATGAGGAGAAACAAACAACACACCAGCTCCAGAACCATTTTGCATGCAGGAACCATCAAAGAATAGTTTCCAGGATCTTTCAGTCATGTACATAAGATGCTCATCTAGAAAGTTGACTTGAATGGGCATATTATCTTGAATAGGAAAATTAGCCAGTTGATCTGCAATAGCTTGGCCTTTGATTGCTTTGCGCTCAATATACTCTATGTCAAATTCAGAAAGAATCATCATCCATTTAGCAAGTCTACCCGTGAGAGCAGCTTTACCGAGCAAGTATTTGAGAGGATCAATTTTGATATGAGGTATGGTGTGCTGAAAGTTATTATAGTGTCACAATTTTTGAGGAAGCAAAACACTACCGCTAAAGGCAAGCTTTTTCTAATACTAGTATAATTAACCTCATAAGAAACAAGAGTGCGACTATCATAATATATGGTCTCTTTCTTTCCCTTGTTCATCTAATTGAGCCAACAATGCCCCCTGCTGAAGATTCAAGAGTCGAGACATATAAAATGAGAGGTTTTCCTGGAATGGGAGGCATTAAAATGAGAGGATTTTCCAAGTATTCTTTAATTTGATCCATGCTCTTTTGGCAATCCTCATTCCAGACACATTGAACACCTTTATGCAATTTTTTGTTGAAAGGTTGTGCTCTATCTGCCAATTGTGAAATAAACCTCCTTATGGATTGAAGGCGCCCTTGAAGACTCCTCATTTGGCTGACATTTTGGGAGGTGGCATGTTTATAATGGCTTGAACCTTTTCAGGGTCCACTTCTATTCCTTTAGCTGAAATGATGAATCCCAATAATTTTCCAGAAGTAACACCAAATGCACACTTTTTTGGGTTTAATCTTAGTTGAAATTGTTCCATGCGATCTAGAATCACTTCTAAATCAGCCAAATGTGTTCTTCTCTTAGACTTAGCCAGGGTGTCATCCACATAATCTTCCATATTCTTATGCATCATGTCATGGAAGATGGTTGTCATGAAGTTTGCAAGTAGCTCTGCGATTTTTCAATCCAAAGGGCATGACATTCCAACAATAAAACACCCCAGTACATGTGAATGCGCTTTCGATCCTCAGAGCTATATCTTGATCTCGATATAAAATCTTAAAACCATCCATCAAAGAATAGATCTCATATCCCGGCCATGTCCACTATCATGTCTATGTTAGGAAGTGGGAAATCATCCTTTGGGAATGCTCTATTAAGATCTCTAAAGTATGTGCAGATTCGAATGGTTTTATTAGGTTTAGAAATAGGTACAATGTTGGAAATCCAGTCAACATAGTCTATGGCTCTATTGAATCCTGCACCAAGGAGCTTTTCTAATTCAGCTTTCACTAAAAGAGCTATATGAGGGTGCATTTTTCTCAACTTCTGTTTGACTGGTTTCACACCTCGAGCTATGGATAAATGATGCATAATGAGATTAGTATCCAACCCTGGCATGTCTGAGTATGTCCATGCAAAGTTAATTTCCTTCTTTTGGAGGAACTCAAGATAGGGCTTTTCTTCGTGATAAAGATTTAGCCAAGTGTACAATTTTGAACTTCCTCCGCGCTCACCATCAACTTCGTAGGGTTCAACCATCATCGATGATCTGTCCCCGAAATAGCTTTGGGAGACTATCAGTACCTCATCCTGGTGCCCTCTCGAGGTTTTCACCTTTGATACGCCTTTATTTTTACTTTTTTGTTCCGGACACGCCACATAGTGGTTTTATATCTAACTCTTATTCTTTTTTCTTTTCTTTTTATCTTGTGACTAAGGTACTTGATGTCATATTCGTCATACCGTAGCCGATTCATCGGGTGGAAGAGACTACATGTTCAATGGCATTTAGATAGCAGGTGATCTCATAGTCATTGTGAAATGTCAAGAGTTGAGGCTCTTGGTACCGTTGAGACCAATCAATAAGGTTGGGGTGAACAAGGGGTAGGTTGATGACCGGTTCAAGATTAAGGATATAGGTGGTGTCATCTCTGGTGACTGTAGAGTTGGAATCTATCAAGTTTCCCTCTAAAGTGTCTAAATCAGAATTTATCCTAGCAAGCGAAGAATCGTCTACTAATGTGACATGTGTGTTCCAATCTTCTAATCTAACACATGACTCGTCAGTTACATCGGGTTGAGAACTATAAGCTTGGACAACATCCATATCTAAGTCAACTATTGCATCTGAGAGTGAATCCCATTCGAACTCATG
>VDFB02373365.1:119612127-119637043 GCA_007258455.2 Sequoia sempervirens
AGCACCTAAGAAGTGTTCCATCTAGACCCTCCTATACAAATCACCAGAGATGAGGGAATGGCGAGAGGCGTTGCGGATAAGGTTTCTTCTTTCAGATCGGTTAAATGTATCGGGGATGATTCCATCACGAAGATATGAGTAAATAGCACCATAGCGGGAGGATTCATGATTGACAAGGGTACAAATGATATGGCTTTCAGGTGAGTCAAATATGGGATATCGTAGCTCTTCCACCAGGAATTCATATCTGGACTCATGTTCCTCTAATTGAAGAAGTGAAGCAAGGGTGGCCATAGCATCAGCTGCTTTGTTCTCAGCCCTAGGGATTTGCTGAAAGGTGACAAAAGTAAAATACCGTCTCAATGAATCAACCATTTTTTTGTAAGGTACCAACTTGTCATCTTTTGATTGGTATTGTTCATTGACTTGGTTGATGATCACCTGAGAATCCCCATAGATATGTAGTTCTGTGATATTCCACTTTATGGCCATTTTTAGTCCATTTGTCAAAGCCTCATACTCAGCTATGTTGTTTGTGCATGGAAAGAGTAACTTGTAAGATTTAGGAATAGTATACCCATGAGGAGAAACAAACAATACACCAGCTCCAGAACCATTTTGCATGCAGGAACCATCAAAGAATAGTTTCCAGGATCTTTCAGTCATGTACATAAGATGCTCATCTAGAAAGTTGACTTGAATGGGCATATTATCTTGAATAGGGAAATTAGCCAGTTGATCTGCAATAGCTTGGCCTTTGATTGCTTTGTGCTCAATATACTCTATGTCAAATTCAGAAAGAATCATCATCTATTTAGCAAGTCTACCCGTGAGAGCAGCTTTACCGAGCAAGTATTTGAGAGGATCAATTTTTGCTATGAGGTGTATGGTGTGTGCGAGCATATAGTGTCACAATTTTTGAGAAGCAAACACTACTGTGAGGAAAGCTTTTTCAATACTAGTATAATTAACCTCATAAGAAACAAAACTGCGACTAATATAATATATGGCCTTTTCTTTTCCTTGTTCATCTAATTGAGCCAACAATGCCTGCTGAAGATCTTTGGAAGAGGTCGAGACATATAAAATGAGAGGTTTTCCTGGAATGGGAGGCATTAAAATGGGAGGATTTGCCAAGTATTCTTTAATTTGATCCATGCTCTTTTGGCAATCCTCATTCCAGACACATTGAACACTTTTATGCAAATTTTTGTTGAAAGGTTGTGCTCTATCTGCCAATTGTGAAATAAACCTCCTTATGGATTGAAGGCGCCCTTGAAGACTCCTCATTTGGCTGACATTTTTGGGAGGTGGCATGTTTATAATGGCTTGAACCTTTTCAGGATCCACTTCTATTCCTTTAGCTGAAATGATGAATCCCAATAATTTGCCAGAAGTAACACCAAATGCACACTTTTTTGGGTTTAATCTTAGTTGAAATTGTTCCATGCGATCTAGAATCACTTCTAAATCAGCCAAATGTGTTCCTCTTCTCTTAGACTTAGCCAGGGTGTCATCCACATAATCTTCCATATTCTTATGCATCATGTCATGGAAGATGGTTGTCATAGCTCTTTGGTAAGCAGCTCCTGCATTTTTCAATCCAAAGGGCACGACATTCCAACAATAAGTACCCCAGGCACATGTGAATGCAGTATTTTCTTGATCCTCAGGAGCTATCTTGATCTGATTATACCCAGAAAAACCATCCATCAAAGAATAGATCTCATATCCCACTGTCATGTCCACTATCATGTCTATGTTAGGAAGTGGGAAATCATCCTTTGGGAATGCTGTGTTAAGATCTCTAAAGTCTGTGCAGATTCGAATGGTTTTATTAGGTTTAGAAATAGGTACAATGTTGGAAATCTAGTCAGCATAGTCTATGGCTCTAATGAATCCTGCACCAAGGAGCTTTTCTAATTCAGCTTTCACTAAAAGAGCTATATGAGGGTGCATTTTTCTCAACTTCTGACCTGTTTCACACCGAGCTATGGATAATGATGGTAATGAGATTAGTGTCCAACCCTGGCATGTCTGAGCATGTCCATGCAAAGTTAATTTCCTTCTTTTGGAGGAACTCGGTATAGGCTTTCTTTTCTTCAGGTGATAAAGATTTAGCCAAGTGTACAATTTTTTGAACTTCCTCTATGCCCAAATTAACAGCTTTTGTAGGTTCAACCAATACTGATGATCTATCCTGGAAATAGCTTGGGAGACTATCAAGTACCTCATCCGGTGAGGGTGCTCTCCGGAGGTTTTCACCTTTGATACGCCTTTATTTTACTTCTTTTTGGTTCTATAATCAAAATACATAGTGGTTTCGCTTTAACGTAATCCTTATTCTTTTTCTTTCTTTTATCTTGTGACTAAGGTACTTGATGTCAGGTTCTATCATACTGGTAGCCGGTTCACTAGTGGAAGAGACTACAGGTTCAATGGAATTTAGATAGCAGGTGATCTCATAGTCATTGTGAAATGTCAAGAGTTGAGGCTCTTGGTACCGTTGAGACCAATCAATAAGGTTGGGGTGAACAAGGGGTAGGTTGATGACCGGTTCAAGATTAAGGATATAGGTGGTGTCATCTCTGGTGACTGTAGAATTGGAATCTGTCAAGTTTCCCTCTAAAGTGTCTAAATCAGAATTTATCCTAGCAAGCGAAGAATCGTCTACTAATGCGACATGTGGGTTCCAATCTTCTAATCTAACACATGACTCGTCAGTTACATCAGGTTGAGAACTATAAGCGTGGACAACATCCATATCCAAGTCAACTGTTGCATCTCAGAGTGAATCCCATTCAAACTCATGAGAGTCTATTTCTGAATTATTGTTGGAGCCTCGTGATGTAGAAACCTCAAGATTTGGAAGAGGCTCCTCTCCTCTAGCAATTTGCTCAAGCACAAATTATCTGAATTATCACCATCCATTGCAGCTGGGATGGAGACACTATCCATAGTCAATCTTGCATTCATACAGTCACTATCTATTGCAAATGAGATAGGAGGACTATCAATTATTAAATCTCTTGAATCTTCCCAAAGGAGATTTGTTGAAGGTATCCAATCATCTATTATGTCTTGTTGATTGGTCAAATCTGGTACATATTCTATGTCATCTTTACTATCCCGCCTATCAGAAATGGGGATAGTGCATTTATTGTTGTTCATAAAGCCTAGGCCAACCAGTTTCTTAGACTTATGTGCAAAAAGATCATGATTGAGTGGTTTGGCTCTAGCATCTAACCTGTGACTAAGAGGGCCATATCCTCGATAACCCATCTTCTTGACAAAAGTATATCCTCTCCCATAGGACTTAGGAGAGGGGGAGAAATTTTCATTGTGCTAGTATTTCTCCTCTTTGTATATCCAATCTCGAACAGCTACTTCCTCTTTTTCATCTTTTATTGGTACTGAGGATTCAACAAACTTGTCAAATATTGTCATTGCTGAGGATGATGGTTTCATCTCTTGTGAAGGATTTCCATATGTCCTAGGGGAAACAAGAATCTTTGTAAAAGAGTCAAGTTGATACCCCCCCATGCCAAGGTCTACTGACTTAAATTTGTTTTGACAGTCTGCTAAAGTTGTTTCATAATCCTCTGCTGCTCGGTTAAGAGGGACATGAACATTAGCTGAGATTGAGTTAATTGATAAGGTGTTATCCCCTGGTATGCAAATTTCTGTTCCATTGTAGGGGAACTTAACACACCGGTGGTAGGTAGACGGCACTGCCTGCATATCATGAATCCATGGTCTACCCAAGAAATGTTGTATGCAAGTGTCTGATCGACAATTTGAAACAAGATATCTTTTTCAATCGGCCAATCCCCTGACAAGGACAAATAACCCTTAGAACTTCGCTCACTTCTCATCATAGGCCTTTATGGTGATCTTCTTCTAGTGCTTCCATCACTGCTCGGCCAGCTCCAAAGTGTTTAACAAATTCAAAGCATGAGATGAACCCAAGACCCCATCAATCAACACGCGCCGACACGAAGTTTTATGAATCATGACTTCAATGTGAAGGGCAAGATTGTGTGGATGTATTTAGGGACGTCATCATCTTCTGAAAGAAAGGTAACGGGCTAGTAATGTGATTCACCATGCCTTGGAATTGGTCTATATCAATGTTGTTGGGGACATTTGCTATGCGCAAAGCGTCCTCAAGGATCTGCTTATGTCTAGGGGACAACTCTAGAAGCTCTAAGATTGAGATCTGTGTTGGAGTTTTCTGTAACTGATCTACAAGATTTTAGTTTGGTTTATAGTGGCGCACCTTTATAGTGACATTCTTGGATGCCACTTGCTTGGATTTGCTGGGATGGACCTGATCCAGGCCTTTGAGAATAATATTAGGGGCTTGACTCGCAATGTGTGATTAAGGGCTTGGGAAGATTAACTCAGAATGAGGACCTCTCAAAGACCACAACAGGTTGTCAAAATAGGGGGAAGTATTACAACCATGCGGGTCTCATCTTTATCATATTAACACTTGGCTCTTACAACTCAAGCGTTTATCACATTTTCTCGGGCCAACAGATAGGTGTAGTTGATTGCAGCCATTCTGTGATTTAGAGGTTTCCCCCTTGTTGTAATTAGGCAAAGGTTCCTTAAAAGCCTTATGATCAGCATTGGTATTTAGGCCATCAACTGGAAGCTTTCCACTTTCTATAAAATCTTGGACGATATGTTTTAATCTCCAACAGTTTTCAACAGTATGGCCAGGGCCATTATGAAATTTACATAATGCCTTGTCATCCCACCAATGTGGCTTAGGATCTAGAATGTGAAATTGCGGTGATCCCCGAGATGTTCCGTTGTTAGTAATGAGAGTTTTGAGAATATCCTCATATGAGTCACCCAATTTGGTAATTGTCAGTTTAGTTTTGGGCCTCCTCGATATCTTGTTTACTTTTCTGTTGTGGTAAGTATTGCTTCATTGCTTGCACAACCTTAGTCAAATTAAGAACACTTTGATCTCTTGATTGTGAAGAATCCACAACTCCATCATTGACAACTTGTTTGTTTTGGTTCCAATTGTTGTTCTTCCCTTTATCCTTATTGTTGTGTTGACCATTGTTGGTATTATTGTTATGTCTAGTCAAAATGCCTTGTTCTTTTAGAACATCCTCAATGCGGCATGCAGTTTCAATCATGGTATCAAAGGAAGTGAAGACTATCTTTTTGATCTCATGTCTCATTTCAGGCACCAAATTACTAATAAGTATGTCAATCTTTTCATCCTCATGGATCGTCCTAGGATACCGAGAGCATTGTCTCCTCCACCTTTGCAAGAAGGTAACAAAGGGTTCCCCCTGATTTTGTTTCAAGTTGCATAGGTCCAACATAGTAACAGGTCTTGACAGATTATATGCGAAGTGTTGAACGAATCTATGAACAAGTTCTCTAAAAGTCTTGACAAGAGGAGTGATATTGGTAAACCATTCCATTGCTTGTCCTTTAAGACTCCTAGGGAACAACCTCATCAAATAGGAGTCATCCTGATGGAATTCAAAGCTCATAGTATAGAACTGACGCACATGGTTGTGTGGATCGCCACTGCCGTCATATTTATCGTATTGTGGGAATTCCACCCTCTTTGGAAAATCTTTCATACTCACACTCTTGTCGAATGGATTAGGACAAATTGAGTCTAGTGAGAATGAGCTCTTAGGTTGCATCATTTTCTCCATCATTTGCTTCATTTCATGGATTTCTTCTTCTTGAGAGGGATTTTGCTTTTGTATTTTGTTGTCCACATCAAAATTATAAGGGACTCTGGCACCCTTGTTGATTAGACTTTCCAAGAACTTATCTTTGTTTTGTTCCAAATACCTCTCCACATAATGTTGGAAGATAGGCTCTTGTTGTATTCGCATGAAGTCTTGAGTATCAAAATCATAATGTGAGCTACCACCTCCATGTTGGGAACTAGGATGTACATGTTGGGAGTGTGGTCTTGAATTTCTGGGAGGAGTTTGCCTCCTATAGTGAGCATACTAAGAGGCCCTTCTTCCTCTAGGACTAGGAGATTTAGAAGGGGTGCTTGACTGCCTTCTACTTCTTGGTGTTCTGGAAGGGGTGGAGGGAGGAGAATTATGTCCACTGTTAGCACCCCTTGTATTGTATTGTTTGTTTAATTGGTGGGCTAACTGCCTATCTTGCTCCTCTTGAGCGAGTTTCCTTTGTACTTCCAATAAAGCTTGGCTCTCTTCCTCAAGTTGTCTAAACTTTTCTTGCTTTGCAGCTTGTTCATCTAGAAAGGCTTTTTTTTTGCGTTCAATTCTTCTAAGCCTATCACTTGTGAACCTTGAGGTATGTTGAAGTGGTGAGCTTGGTCTAGACTATTTGAACAAGTCATTGGTATACGTTGTATTGACATGAGCATCGCGAGGTTCATTGTCTTGGTCTTCGTGTTGTGACCATTGTTCTTGGTGAGCTCATCTCTTATACCTTTCATCCCGTTGATGGGCATCCAAATATCTTGTATTAATGAGGGGTGAACCAGGTTGATCATCATGAGAAGAATTTCCAAATATCATGTTGTTTCTGTGTTGTTCATAGATATCATCAAGATTTTGATCCATGGCTTCCCTCTCCCGCCGAGTGACAGTATAACTCATATCCATACTTGAGTGGGAAGGTGTTGAGGGGGTACTCAAGTCACTAAAATGGCTCTTTGGGTCAAAATAGGTTTCAGACTGACTCCTAGGTGACTGGTCAAATATTGGTTCCTTTTCCTTTCTCTTTTGACGAGTCTGAACTGGGGGTAGTTGGTTAAAGACTATCTGAGGTCGCCTTCCTTGGCTCACTTGATATCTTGTTGTGACTGACATGAAAGGGAGAGTTCATAAACGTATAATTTAAGAAATGTCATCACCGACTAGATAGTAAAAGTTTTCTGTCCTAGAGAGAGATGGTGAAATAGAATCAAGGTAAATAGTGCAACCAACACCTCACAGAAGGTGCTCTAATTCTTGGGTGAATACCCTAGCACATATGGATCAGGAGGATGACTTACACAAAGTGTACTGAGTTTGAATTGTATGAAAATGGGTGGACAAGGAGACTACTAGCACTCTCCAAGTGTGTTATCAAAGAGTCTAAAAATTTATCTATTTCACAGGAACAATTCCTAATTTTCCAATCTCAAGCAAAATCACTTATGAGATCAAGGATCACTAATTCAAAAGGTCAAGGACACATAAACCCTAAATACAGAACAGGTCTCTAAAACTGGGACAAGTCACCTAATCGAAGAACTCAGTATTTCAGTTTGTTGTTTGTTTTCAAAGATCAAGCAAGTATATCAACAGATTTTGATCAAGCACATAGGTTTCAATCAGACAAGTTGTGATACAAAAAGTAGTTGATAACAGATCTATCAAGGACAAAGCAACTTGATAGTATCGGGGGAGTCTTGTTTGAAGATGTTTGGACAATGTTTAAGACTCAAAAAAAAACACATAGCTATCCCTACCAAAGAAAATGGTGAGAAGTCAAACCTTTGCCCCATCGCTTATGCGCATACTGCACCTCACACACCGCAGTTACCCCTAGAGGGCACCTGTTTTTGGTGTTTCCAAGGACTCAATAGTGTACGCTCAAAGGTTACCCTTGTAGCAGGGGCCAGTGTCGCAACCGCCTCCAAACGTCTAGGTGTATGCCTATGATGGGAATCTGTGTATGATCAACATACGGAGAGATTCTTCCCCCTCCTTGCGCAAAGATTATGACTCCTTTCGGAGGTGAACCGGGTAGGAAACTAACTAAGAGGTTTTTACTTGGCTTCCGTTCACAATAACCTTCGGTGCCTCTGATACAGAGCTTGGGCCTCGCAGCCACACCAACACCTGAAAATCACACACCCCCACAAGCAGGGCTCGGAGCGGCGCCGCTCAGTGCAATAAACAGAGCTTTTCCATGATGATCGTCCAAGTCATGGAAAAGAAGTTACTATGGTCTTGGAGTCTTTAGACTCAACAAGACGTTCTTTATTATAGTGAGGTGGAATCACCAGCGATAGGTGTGTACTCACTTGGGTCGTTCTCGGAGGTTCAACTTCCGGCAGGCCCTCTAAAGGTGACACTGGACATGGCTCGGATTCGGGTTTCTGATTTTTTGATTCTCCCAAAAGGAGAAGAGACACTTATGAATTTTGTACGCAAGGATACCAACAATGAGTCCTTGCAAATCAATTCACAGCTCTCTATCCGAGAAGAGCAGGGATTGATATTGTGGCCCTCAGATTAACCCTGTTACCCCTACAAATACAATCTCGGAACGAGAGATTCAAAGAGGAGAAGCAAGAATGCCAATCTCCATGAATCCTATTCTTGCAATGCAACAATGAAAACTAATCTAAATGGCTGTAAAATGCAATAAACCAAACTAATTTATTGAAATGAAAATTAATCTACATGCAATGCCATAAATGAATTATTTTGCAAATTAATCTACTATGAAGATTAAGCTAAAATGTAATATTAAACTATATGCTCTAAAAATAAGATGCTTATATAATCAAACTAATGTAATCTCAAATGATAAAATTCAAATTTGTAGCATAAGTCTGATGTAAAAATTCGTGATCTTTTTTGAAATGAGAATGAGAGGGCTCATTTTATAGGCAAAAGTGGAATTGAAGGAAAATTCAGAAGCAATGTGGGATAAATAGAAAAATAGAAACAAATCTTGATTGGAATTCTTTTTTTAGTTTATTTCCCTTTTAACTGATTTGTTTCCCCTTTTTTCATCACAGGATATTCTTGAGAGGATATTTCATTTATTTTATTTAATTTAAGATGATAATATCTCTTTTAATAAAATAAAATAAGATATGTAATTTAGAAATGAATATAATAATAAAATAAAATATTTAATTAAAAATAGATTTAATTAAATAGCATCATTTTATTTAAGTAATATTAACTTCAATTAAATAACATTATTTTATTTATTAAAAGGGATTTATTTCTTTTGATTAAATAAAATTAATGAAGCATTCAAACCTTAGGGAAAATTGAAACATTTGAAATAGCTATGAATTGATTAAGAAATTTGATTTGAAAATGTGACAATCATTGATTCAGAAAGTTGATGTTGACAAATTAAATAAATGGGGCCCAAAGTCTAGGTGACCATTTTAGGTTGCATACAACAATCAGTTTATTATGGATGGTGTTTATTGTGGGTGCAAGCGAGATGAGACAGATGGATTTTTCAAGTATTTGGATGTTTTTGATGTTTTTGCAATGTTTTGAGGCTATTTTTGGTTTTTTTTTTTTGAAATTTTGCAAATGTTTTTGGGATTTTCTGAGATTTTGACCAAGAAACTAACCTAAAGATCTATCCTAGGGGCCTTAGGGACTGATCAACATATTATCCTTTCCTACATTATATACGCAGAGACCACGTAGTTCGATTGACGACTTGACCGATTTACAGATGATGATATTCATGATGAGATGTCAGTTTATTATGACAGACTCCTATGGGACTGACCTAAATGTCTCGGGGGATGATCAAAGATCAACCTTTCCTACGTTCAAGCTTAAAGATGATGTAGTTCGACAAGACGACTTTGTTTTTGGCTTTTTGAATGACTTGTTGACCTGTTTTTGGATTTTGATATGTTTTGAATGTTTTTGGATTTTTTGATTTTATGACCTTTAAGAATATACACAAATCCAATCTGATGAGAACGTGCCCCCATCGCGATGCAATAGACTACTCCGATAAAGGCAAGACAAACTGACCTTAAGGATGGGCCGAGTAGTACTAGGAGGGATCATGATATGAATGTAGGACCAAGCTATGGTGCAGATGCGAGTGGATGAATGATGGATGGAGACCTGAATGCGATGGGTGATGGAAGTGAAATGGATGGATGATGTTGAACAAGCCGTAAAGATCCTAGTGGATGGAAAGTTCTTATTTACGCAAGGTGCCTGTTTGCCAGGTTTTCACCGAGGTACTTTCCCAAAGTGCCATCGGAGTGGTTTTCACTAGAGGACGATTTTTTTTTTTTAATTTTTTGATCCATTTTTTGATTTTTTGGGATTTTTGGATTTTTTTTTTTACCAAGACGCCTATTTTCCAGGTTTCGCCGAAGTAACCATTTTTTTAGGACTTTTTCTAATTTTTTGGATTTTTTGGTTCTATACCTTGGTTAGGCATAAATTTTTTTGAGATGGGAGCTATGCATGGGCTCCTACAAAGGTTCCCCTTCAGGTGTTGAGAGCTGGTATGCCCCTAACTTGTAGCTTGCTTTGATGATGAAAGGTCCTAACCAATTAGGTTCGAACTTGCCTTTGCTGCTTGGGTTTGGGACATTCTTCTAATTTTATTTTAAGACCAGTTCTCTGATTTGGAAAGTCTTGCTTCTGATTTTCTTGTTATAGCTCTATTTGAGTCTATTCTGATAGACTTGCAGATGGTTCAGAGCATCTATGCATCTCTCATCTAGTAACTTTATCTCGTTCAATCTTGATACATGGTACTCTTCATCTGTGATGAGGTTTTGCAGTGATATCCTGAGGGATGGGAGCTTGATCTCAATGGGGAGTATGACTTCTAATCCGTAGACCAAGGAGAATGGGGTGGCGCCAGTGGGTGTGCAGATGCTGGTTCAATAAGCCCAGAGGGCGGGATTAAGCTGCAAGTGCCAGTCATGACCTGCGTCATTGACTATTTTCTTGAGGATTGTGAGGATGGTTTTGTTCGTGGCTTCTGCTTGGCCATTGCCTTGGGGATAGTACAAGGTGGAGAAGCGATGCTAGATTTTGAATTTCTCGCACAAGTCATGAACTTCCTAGTTCTTGAATGGTGCCCCATTATCTGAGATAATGGCTTATGGGACCCCATAACGACAAATGAGATAGTTCAGGATAAATTTTGAGATTTGCTTCCCAATGATACATGTCATGGGTATGGCTTCCACCCACTTTGTGAAGTACTCAGTTGTAGTTATGATGAATTTATGGCCATTGGATGAGGTGGGTGTGATTTTGCCAATGAGATCGAGTCCCCACTGCGAAAAGGGCCATGGTGTGATGATCGAATGAAGCTCTTGAGCTGGAGCATGGATGAGGTCCCCATGTTGCTGACATTGTAGACACCTTTTAGCATGATCATGTCCTTCTCTTTCCATTGTGGGCCAGTAATACCCCATCCTCAGCAGTTTCTTGGCGATGGACATTCCACTTGAGTATGAGCCACATATACCGTTATGAACCTCAGTTAGAGCGGTTAATGCCTCCTCAGCATTTAGACAGCGTAGTAAGGTACCTTCTATGCTTCTACAGTAGAGGGTATCACCTAGGATGACAAATCTAGATGCCTTTTTAATAAAGGTTTGTTTTAGGCTGGATGGTAGGTCAGCGGGTATGAATCCTATTCGAAGATATGTATAGATGTCATGATACCAAGGATCGCTAGGACCAATAATTTCACACACATATTCTAATTTCAGTACCTCGAATGTGGGAACAAGAAGCTGCTCAATCAGAAATTCATATTTCGGCACATTATGAGGAATGTCTAATAGAGACCCAATTGTAGCCATGGCGTCTGCTGCTCTGTTGTTGGTTCTTGGAATCTGCTCAAATGTTATGTTAATGAAAGATTCCTTTAGAGTCTCCACCAATTTCTTGTATGGAGTGAGCTTGTCATCCTTAGTCTAATATTCATTATTGACCTGATTTATGATCAACTGAGAGTCCCCATACACCTTGACAGCTATGATATTCCATTGTACTGCTATCCTGAGACCTATAGTCAAAGCCTCGTATTCCGCTATGTTCTTAGTGCAAGGAAATGCCAATTTGTATGACTTTGGTATGCAATCCCCTCGTGGGGTGATGAAGAAGACACCATCTCCTGATCCATGTTGTGTGTATGAACCATCGAAATATAGTTTCCAATGGTCAGTTACATTGAGGTTAAAAATGGATTCATCCGAGAATTTTGAGACAAGAGGATTCTCAAAGTAAATGGGTGCTTCTACTAGTTGGTCTGCAATAACTTGTCCCTTGATAGCTTTCCTCTCTACATACTCGATGTCATACTCTGATAATATCATTACCCACTTTTCCATTCTTCCTGTGAGCATTTCCTTTGACAGGAGATACTTGAGGGGATCAATTTTCGCAATGAGCTTTATCTTGTGTGCCAGCATGTAATGTCTAAATTTTTGGGATGCAAACACTACTGCGAGGCAAGCTTTCCCAATGAAGGAGTAATTTAGCTCATGACCAACCATTGTTCTGCTGATATAGTAGATGGTCATCTCTGTTCCATTTTCATCATGCTGGGCTAGGAGAGCTCCAAGAGCTGCTGTTGTTGTTGACACATATAAGATCAATGGCTTTCTCGGGATAGGTGGCATTAACACTGGTGGTGTCAGTAGGTATTCCTTGATTTTGTTGAATGCTTCTTCACATTTTGTATCCCATTTGTATGCTACCCCCTTGTGGAGTAGGTGAGAGTATGGGTTTTGCTTGTTTTCCAGTTGTGCTATGAATCGTCAGATGGATTGAAGTCGGCCTTGGAGGCCTCTCAGTTGCTTTAATGTTTTCGATGCTTCCATCTCGAGGATTGCTTTTACTTTTGCCAGGTCCACCTCGATACCCCTCATGGAGACTATGTATCCTAGCAGTTTACCTAATTGTACACTGAAGAGGCACTTCTTAGGGTTTAGTCTGACTTTGTATTCCTCCAGTCTATCAAAGATAGCACTTAAGGTTGCTATATGATCTTGTCTCTTTCTTGACTTAGCTAGAATGTCGTCGACATAGTCTTCAACTATTTTGTGGATCATGTCATGGAATATTAATTTCATGGCCCTTTGATAGGTTGCACCTGTGTTCTTTAGGCCGAATGGCATCATGTTCTAGCAGTAGGTCCCCCATGGACAAGTGAAAGCCATCTTGTGTTGATCCTCTTTTGCTATCATGATCTGGTTGTATCCTAAAAATCCATCCATTAGTGATAGCATCTCATGCCCTGCTGTCATGTCTACTATCATGTCAATGTTGGGAAGTGGGAAATCATCCTTGGGACATGCCTTGTTCAAATATCTGAAGTTCGTATAGATTTTGATGGCTCCGTTGGGTTTTGAAATAGGCACTAAATTGGACACCCATTCTGGATAATCAATTGGTCGGATAAATCGTACATCTAACAACTTTTTGAGCTCCATTTTGACCAATAAGGCTATTTGAGGATGCATTTTCCAAAGCTTTTGTTTGACTAGCTTTGCTTCTGGGTACACAGCTAAGTGATGAACCATAGTCTTTGGATCAAGCCCTGGCATGTCAACATAACTCCATGTGAAGTTTATTTTCCTTTCCCTTAAGAATGCTACTAGGAGTTCTTGCTCTTCTGATAATAGTGATTCCGCATAGAAAGTGATATGCGGGGTCTCCTCTGTTCCTAGGTTGATAGGATTGCACTTTTCGGCCAAGACTGCTGACTTTTCCTAATGGATAGCTCTTAAGGGAAGATTGAATCCTTCATCCTCGGGTGCCTCACAGAGGTTTTCACTATTGGATATGTCCTTTCTTTTTACTATTTTCTTGTTAGAGAGTGCCACAGTGTGGTTTTCACTCAAGGACTTGGATATGATTCTTAATTTCTCACTTTTACGACTGAAGGATTCAATCGTTTCCCCATAATAAGCTTGTGTGTCTAACTCCATTATAAACCCTGCCTTATGATCCCATCTAGAATGTTACCCCTTAATCCCATGAATTCTGAGAGTGCCTCATCATTTTTGAATGTATTGAGAACTGGTGGTCCTCGTTGGTCATAGTCGATCAGTTGGGGGTACACTAAACGGATCTCATGATTTGGATGATCGGTTTCAAAGGAGAGGGTGCTAATAATACAAAGGGTGGTATCTTTGAATAACCTAGGGAGATTGGATATGGTATCTTCGTCATCGCTACTAATATAGGGCTCAGTTATGAAATTATGTGTGTTGCTACCTGTGACTATTGGTGAGTGTACTTGTACTAGCACTGGCTGAGGAGAGACATTAGCGGCTCTAACCAGAGGACTTCAGCCACATATGGTTATTCTTGGAGGGGTACATCCAAGACCAAGATTTGTTATGGGTCGTATCTCTGGCATGATAGGTATTATGAGCCCATTGTCATTTTTTCCCAGTCTTTGATTTCTTTCGTAGCCCATTGCGAGCATCATTTGTAGGCCCCTGCTACTTTCATCCATTGGTAATTTAGGTGTCATTCTTTCATCTCGATACAACATGTGAGATGGATCTGCTTCAATAACCTCATGGCCAAGGTCTCCCCATCTTGCGAATTCGGGATAGTTTTGAGGATACATTTGTGATGTGGAAGCTTGATTTTCTTGTGGACGTCCCCATGATCTAGGAGATTGAGGTAACTCTCCTATCACACACTATTGGATTTGACACCATTTTCTGATGGGCATTCGTCGGTCGTTCAACAAATCTTTGTCGGAAGAGCGATGCAATGGCGAAAATATTTTTGTCGCTATTTTTTCATCGCAAGGCCGATGACAAATTAAACGTCGAAATAATGGCGAAGAATCGTCAGTCGACGGCATCGTGAAATACCTCATGATTTCATCGGAATATCGACAAAAACTTTATTTATCTACCGACGAATTACACTAGAAGTTTGTCGTAGGTTTGACAAAATGGGCAATCAGTAGCGTCGAAACAACAGAAGACGTTCATGTCGAAATTGCGATGAAATAGGAAAGTAGTAGCATCGAAACAACACCAAAATTTTGTCAAATGTGTGATGAAATAGGCAAGTAGTAGCATCGAAACAACACCAAGAGTTCATCGACTTTGCGACAAAATTAGCAAGGAGTAGTGTCAGAAGAACACCAAAAGTGCATCGAAAGGGTGATGAAATGGGTAGGGAGTAGCGTGGTAGCAACGCCGAAAGATTGTCAGAAGGGCGACAGAATGGGAAGGGGGTTACGATGAAATCGTCGTCGCAGCTATAGCAACTTTGTCGAGCCTTTCTATTGATTCATCGGTGGTTGTCGTCAAAATTGCGACGAAGAAGCAATTTTTTTTATAAAAAAAAAAATTCCTGGAAATGTACCATTGCGGAGACTGATGATTGATCATGCATATAGACTGCATATTGGTTTGATGCTTCAAACGATGCATTTCTTATATTGAAAAGTGTATTACCTTATTGAGCTTCTCTTTGTTTTGAGTATAGTTTAATATTATCTACTTAACAAGGCCAACCACATGATGGTGGAAGCTCATTTGGCCCCTTCCCCCCCTCACATCACTCTCAATTCCCCATACCCAATCATATAACATTAATCATTGATTCATCCATTAATAACATATAACATTCATTCATTCATCCATTAATAACATATAACATTCATTTCATTAACATATAACACATTATATTCACATTCATTCATTAACATATAATATTCATTCTTTCAGTTTTTACATATTATCAAAAATATGGTTGTCATGATATGATTACAATCACTTTTTTTTTTGTTTCTTTTTCAAATCTACATAAAGCTCAAGTGGAGTATCATTTTCTAAATCAATATTTGTCCCCCCTTTAGTTGTTCTGCCCTCTGCTTGTGATCTTAATGTACGCGTCGTCATCTGCTCATGATGTGGATGCCGCTTCAAGGGCGGATCTGCTGCAATAAGAAAGAAATGTTAAACTGATATGTTTTATTATTATTGTTACAAGTATTTGATTAATTAAAAGAACATTAGAGTGGTTCTCTTTACCTAATTGGTCCACATCATGTTCCTGAACTTTTGTTATAGACTCATGCTCAACATGTTGAACACCCTCTAAATCTTGATCTACAGTTGAAACATGAAAGGTTATATTCATTAATACACCAATTGAAATTAAATATGTTTAAGAGAACATGAGGGTGGTCCTCTTTACTGGATGGGGCCACATCATGTTCCTAATCTTCTCTAGCCTGATCATGCTCAATGCTATCTAAATCTAAACTATTTACTCACATGTTGTAATCATCATTGTTACAATCACAATTCCATTTAACCTCATAAAAATGCATAATGAGTAGAAGTCTTGAAATTTATATCTACCTTTAAGCTTTCTCCTTTGCATTCAAGTGTAAATAATTTTACTTCAAAGAGTACATATGGTCAATGGTATAAAATGCACATTAGTTGAAAGTTTTTACAAGTCTACTTTAGTGTCTCTTACCTATATATTTTAACTTTCCCATCACATAATACACTGAGAACCACACATAATTCATTACTAAATTTATAACTTCATACAATTGATTATTCAATCTTGATGACATGCACACAACCTTCAAGTTCAACATGTAGTTGAGTGTGTTATTACTTCCTATATATGGCATGCATCCTTTCTTTACTTGGGCAACAACAAGTCTTTAGTTCTTAACTCATTTATAAGAGAGTGGTAATAGCATGAGTTCTAGATAATGTTTTAACTCCAAATTCTAATCTTGAAAGGATCTCTTCATAATTCTTCGTATGTTTAATTATTATAAGGGGGGTGATTTAAACATCATATTAGCTAGTCCTTAACAATCTTATTTCAATTGTATTCTTCTATGCCTTCACCTTTGACTTGAATCATAGAAATCATGTTGCTTCATTTACTATTTAATCTTTAAACAATAGGACATAAGAGTTTGGCAGTTGTTATAGTTGCACTAAGTTTACTAGGTCATAGTTTACTTGTAAAAGTGATTAATTAAATTTTTAGTTTCACCCTTCGATTCTATGTAGCATCTAGTTTTGATCCTTTTTTCTAAATAGGGTTTACTATGCAGCTTAAGTTTTCAAACATTAGTTTACATTCTTATTCATGCAATCTTATCTACCAACCATTAGTTGACTCACCTTAGAATCTCAAACATTCAATAGCGAGACTCTTTCTTATGTTGAATCATGATTAAATTAGTTTTAAGAGGCTTATGTGTTATTGATTTTTGAGGTATGGGTGCAAGATTGATTCTAACACATCCTTAAATTGCTCTTAGATATCATCACATAGAACCAAGGATTATGCACTTCCAAGTTGTACATCCTTAATTTCCTCTTTATCCATTCTCTAATTAACACTAGATGTGTTTGAAATGTATACATGATGAGAGTTATGAGATTTCTAATGTGGTACTCTTTGTTGAACGTATAGTTTATTAATAAATGATGCCTACAAAAAACTTATTCTACAACTAGGTTTTGAAACATGTTAGGCATATTTATGTGTAAATTGATCCTTCATCTTAAGGTTACTCAAGAACATTTAGGAAATTATAGTACAACCTTTTCAATTTAATATAATATTTCTTAATCATGTTGCCTCTAATTTAAACATTAACCCCCTCTTCATATTTTTTTCGATTACGCTTAACTATGATTTTTGATTTAACCCTTGCCTATGGTTCAATAGGAGGAATCAATAAATAGTCTCTAAGCACTTCCTTGCATTTATAAGCTTGAATGAAATGATTTCTTTACTAAATTTAAAACATACAATTGAAACAATAATTTGTTTAATTATTCAAGGTTATACTGTACTATGCACAATAATTTAGCTTCTCTTTCAACATCACTAATGTATTTTCAAGTGGCATAAGTTAGGTTCCTTTAATCACAAATATAAAGGTGATTTATATTATGTCACTAACTCATTAAAATCCCTAATAACTATATTTAATCAACACTCATCTACCCTCTTAAAGTTGGAGAGGTGATAGGTTCGATAACACTTATTAGATGGACTAAATTTTATTTTATTTTTTCATGCTCATCATTTGCATAATCATAATATTCTTGAGGGCTATGCTTTTGGAAGTGTAAGTTCTTTTGAGTTACTTATCATTAATTAATACTTAAAATAGTTAAAGTTTGGCCAACACATCCCTTTATAGATTTTAATAAAGATGGTTAATTGAAAGTAGATCCCAATGTTTCGATGCAAGATAGGCCCTCAAAATTTATTAGGTTGTAGACCTTTTGGAACTCAATTGTTGCAATAAGATTCGTTTTATGATCACATACACATTAGCTAAGACTCATCCTATTCCCAGAGTACCCAGTGTTGCAAGCTGGGCTCTGATACCAAGTGTGTTTTATTTTCTCATATTTCCATGTTTCAAATGAAAATGATTGACTCCTTTCCCTATTAAGTGAGAAATCTTCCTTAACAGGTTGTGAAAAATATAGTGGAATTACCCATATTGATATGTTAATGAACATAACAAACATAGTGGAATGAAAGAATAATAATGGTATGGATAAATATAGAAAACCGATCTTGATCATATATGTGATGTAAAACACTTAGTAAGATGGGAAGTATGGTGTACCATGTATTGTTAAATTCTAGGAAAATGGAGTAATATACATAAACTACATTTGTGCATCAACTAGTGATTCCTTTTACCTATGAAAAGTGAGTAGATATGTACAAAATTAAGAAGCAAAGTGAATATTGTTTAAAGAAAAATAAGTGTATGCAAGTGAATTGATTTTGTTCTACAATATGGTGAATTTCATAAGGTGTGTTATGTTATGACATGTGAAGTGAAAACCAGTAAATGTGTTGTGCCCCAAGTATGAGATACAGGGTATCTGACTTGGGATAAGGGTGGTGGACATCTAGTATGATCCCCTATATGTACCCTTTGTGAGGGCCTTTATGTAAGCTAGCTAGTTGTGAGTTCAAATAAATGTGTTATGTGTATAAGTGTGTCTATTAAATGAAATGTGATGTATTCCTTTGTGTTAGTTTTATTTTAATGTTAAATGTGTACCCCTAGCATTTGGATCCCCCCCTTATGAGAGTGCGATGCCAGCTAGTGTAAATAGGGGTTGAGAGGCACATGTTCTCCCATCGGGAAATTATGAGCTCAGGGCATTGTCCCTAATCCTACAAAGGATCTATGTCGAGTCATTGTAATCCTCCCATGGATGTTGAACATGGCCTACTCCCCCACATATGAGAGCCATGCTTGTTGGTTCATAGTGCAAACCTATTCCCTGATGTTTATAACCCATGGGTAAAGGATGGAATTTTAGGGACCACCAGTTACTTATATTTATGTGGTCAGGGACCACCAATGATGCAGATTTTGTGGTTAGGGACCACTAGTTATTCATATTTTTGTGGTCAGGGACCACCAGTTACTTATATTTATGTGGTCAGGGACCACCAATCATGCAGATTTTGTGGTCAAGGACCACCAATTATTTATATTTTTGTGGTCAGGGACCACCAACTATTGCATGCTATTATACTTATGTGGTTAGAGAACCACCATTCCCCTCCTCCCCTTAGGTGGCTTATGAAGTCACATGGTGCTCGTAATGTGTAGTTTTTATTGTTGGAATATGAATTATTGGTAATTTTTGATTGATGTTTTATTTTATTATGCACCAGCAATGTGGAATTTTGCATTTATTTTATTAGGCTATTTAGCCATTTGAAGGTTGTTATAGTCCAAATTGCCTCAAGGACTTATTTATGAATTAAGATTGGAATGTTGAAATGTAGCTACAATTGATCTTTATTTGGTTTTTTCTTGATGTTATAATTTTATGTTTTATTGAAACATTGGTTTATGATCTTATGATTTCTCGACTTGAGGCTTTATTAATGTTTTCTAACTACTGGTAAACGTGGTGTAATGTGACATATGTAAACTGCCATATCCCGGGGGGGTTCCTTGGCAGGTCGTATAGGGGAGTAGATGTGCTGGGGAATTATTTTTGAAAAGGGGTTGTGAATGGGACCGGTATGGGATGGTCATTAATCCATTCTTCCCCTCATTCTATGATTAATCTTATCTATTGGAGGATACCTTAGAAAAGAGCCTCGAGTGGTATCCAAGAATATCCATCCTTGTAAATCCCATTGAGCCTTGTGATGTGATTTATGTGTACTTTTTGTGATGTATGGGTAAATTTGTAAATGAATGACATGAGAAAGTCCTTGACTATTATGTGAGAAAGAAAGTGACAGATAAAATTGAGACTATTATTCTTGAGACAGGAATTGATATTAGAATGAAAGTATTTTCTGACATCATGAGTGATGTTTATGATGCAAAAGATAACCTTGAAGGGTTTTCTTCTTGGTATTGTAAGAAATATTGTGCATATCAAATTGTGTTTCTTTTAGTTGTTCAATCAAGTTCTTTATAGTAAAAGTAATTCTTGGGAGCCTTATTAGTCCAAGAAAGGTGATGTACTTTCCCATGGCAGATAAAGGTTCTTACTTGAGCATAAAAATATGTTGTTTGAAGAGTTATATACTATATAAAGGAAATGGTTATTCTGTGAGTAAACCAAACAATGATTTTAATATATAAGTATTTCTTTTTTTTATGCTTTAAAGAGATAATAGTTTTTCTCAAATAATAAAGAAACATGTTATGCTCTTTTCAACATAATGTATGAACTTTAAACTTACGCTATATTAATAGCCTTCCTGTGCAAAAATGAAAAATGAGTAGTTTCCTAAATTTATTGAAATGAGTGATAATTATTTTTCCTATAACTGTCATCATAGTTGAAACGGGATCAGTTAAAGTCATTTACTATTACTTATATAAATATGTGATAAGCTTAATTATCTCTCACAGTCATGAAAATGCTGGTAGCTGTAAGCCCCAAATCTTAGAATATTTTTTTTTCCTCTCCATCATCTCATTTTCATGTTCTACCTACGTATAGACAAGCAACAATAAAATATGAGTATTTGTACAATCATATGTGAACTCAGGAAAGCCCATCAATCTGAGTAGTTAAGCGAAGGACGGGAAATTAAATTGATATTAGTAGTAATGAAACACAAAAGAAAAGAGTGAGATAGAGCAGAGCTCCTCTGAAATACTAACTCACAGGCGAAGACCGGGAGTAAGTGGATAAATAAATATATATATGGTTATGTGTTTCCTGCTAATGATGGGGAAAGGTCTTTATCTCGGATCTCTGCACCAACCCATCTAAGGAGGGTTCATTTTCTACCATAAGTGTAGGGCAGTAGAGTCTCTCCGATAAAAACATTGGCCACTTCTAGCACTTCCAAACCCTCATAGCTTCCAGCCTCATTGAAGTGAACAAAAGTGTAAGGCCTAGGATGTAGGCTATAAGAGGGTAGTATGTTGGAGATTTCTTCCCATCTGCCGCATGATTCAAATGAAGAGAGAAATAAGAAGGCTAAGTAGTAAAAAAATAAAAATAACGAGTAACTTAAAAATAGTAAATTTTATGAGAGTAGGGCTCCCGAGTCCCAGTAGAAACCACCTGGAATGGTGGAGACATCCATAAATGTCATGGTGTCCAACCATACTGTCACCACGAACTCTGTATTGCATTGTCTTTGAAGGCTATTAACCATATTCCTTTGTGTCTTGCATTTTTATTCTTGGCTCACCTCTAGTGCATAGAACATGAATGGCGTGGGATTGCTATAATAATCTGTGAGCCTTTCTTTTAAGCCTAGCATGCATTAGAGTTGCATCTTGAGGTCTGGTATCTATAGACTATATGAGTATATTGGCTGGTATTAGCATTAGTTGCATTAAATATTTCTCCATCTACCTTATCGTTCATTGATGTTGCTTAACTTGACCCCAAAAGTCATTAATAAACTGTCAATCTTCAATGCTCTAAACCATTCTACGCAATCTTTGGTACAAAGTGGTGAGGAATTCTAAAACATCACTTCAATTTATTGCTTCACTACCATGCCATGAAAGGTGGCAAGTTGGGCGATCAGCATTGAATGACAACTTGACTGCAAGCATAAAAAATATCATGATTAATTTACCTAACCGATAGCAATAAATATTATTGTTGTCCCTCATGACATTCACTAGTGAATGGTCAAATCTATTGATGCACACAGGGCTGGATGAAACCATTACCTAGTACTTAAAATGAGTTGGTGAGTAAAGAAAATACAGGAAGACCTCACATCTATTCACACTAAAGTCTAGGGTTAGCATGCCATATTTATGATGCAACAATACCTAGTGAGGCTGTGAATTCTCCATTTGGCTAAATTAATTCCTGATTAGAGGAGTACTAATGGGAGCCATTAAAAATGGGTATTAGATTGTACGCATCATGGTTGGAGTCAGTAGTTATGTCAGTTGTTTGTCCCCATCGTGGGTCTCACTAAGTTTCTGCAAAGGGGCATGAAAATGAGAGTTGTTCTCACTCAAAAAAAAGAAAGGAGGAAGTATATATGTTGAAGTAATAGTTCTGCTACAGTAACCATGCAGTAAATTTACATATCAAGGTCATTAATATGTAGCAGAAACCATGCAGTAAATTTACATATCAAGGTCATTAATATGTTGCTGCCGAGTAGAGTGAGGCCATAAGATTTTACCAACACCAGGTTAAATAAGTCTTGCAGCTAAGCATTACACACACTTATATTTTCTGGAAAATTACAGGAAGTCAATTCTTTGCTGTATGTTACTATACTACATTTGTATTCTTTTTGAGATTGTTCTTAATAAAAAAAGAAGTAATTATAATGTTAAAATATTATTACTGCGGAAAAAGAAAATGTTCACATTATTAATGCCAAGTAATATGTATATAACAATGTTGTCATTTAAATTTTAATGTTAAGAAGTCAATACTATTTTAACATCAATATCAATATCTTTCTTGGAATAAGCTTATTTTAACATGGTTTTATGGATATCGTAAATAATCATCTAAATAGATGATATTGCATCATTAATAATTTAATATTAATAATAAAAGATAAATGTCAATATTGTTAACAAATGATGAGAGAAATATTAATATGGATTTCACCCTGGTATCAATGTTAGTAAATAATAATATTAATTTGGATAATAAATAATGTTAGTATTAATAAGAGAAATATTAATGCTAATGTTACTCATACACCACTATACTCATTATCATATATTAATTTAGTAGGGTTAATTAATTGGTAATTTTTATTTTTTTTACAATTATAATATTGACATTTCTATTAATTATTATCAACTTAATTCTACATATATATTCATGGTAAGTTTTATAACTAGTAAAAGTGTATAGTAATTTCATATAGTGGTAACTCTTAATTACTTAAGTGGTAAATTTAAATACTATTGAAAATTAGTTATACAATGGGGAATAGATATTATTAGCAGCCCTAAATTATTAAGAGGTAAATTTAAATATTATGGGAAATTACCATTGCAAATACCATGGAGAATCAATATTATTATAATAGTGGCAATAAAAGAGAGTTGTTAGTCTTAGATATTATTATTAATATCCAAGCATAATATATACACAATAATAATTATTATAATTGGTTGAACAATGACAATGCTAGTTGAGAGATTAATTTTGAATGATTTTCTACATCATTCTTGTTATTGGGGTTTGATGGTTACCTTTTTTTAAAAGGTAAGGATGAGTAAAGGAAATTTATAATTTGAATGCTAGACTTGATGAATATAGGAACCTAATTGTCAAATATATGATCCAACATTGATAATAACAAGCAATGATCTTTTGAGTAAATGGTAATGTTAGAGAACTGTATTATTCTCGTTTAAAAGATCTTAAATTTGATTCACATAAATTTTAAAATAACTATATTAGCATCAACAAATCCATAATTAAACTTAGACCCACTTAAGACATTTTGTCACTTGAAAGAAATGTGAAGATTATGTTTCAATTAAACAAAAAAAAAAATGGTTGGGTTTTCTAGCAAAAATTACTGGGCATGACACTCAACACGTTGATCACGGTCTACATGCTCTAAAGTTGAAACACGAAAGGTTACATTAATTAATACACCAATTGCAATTAAATATGTTTAAAAGAACTTTAGAGTGTCCTCTTTACCTGATGGGGCCACATCATATTCCTGATCTTCTCTAGCTTGATCATGCTCAACATGTTGATCATGCTCTACATGCTCTAAAGTACCGGGATGCACACCATGGCCTTCATCTGCATGTTCTGCTCCACCCTCACCAGGCTGCATTCCAATGTCATGTGCAGTATATATTATCATTGCTTGAATGTTTAAAACAAATACACATGTAATTACTTTATGGTGGAAATTAATATTGAATAGATTGCACAAGTATTCAATTTTAAATAAAATTTATTGAGTTTATTTACCGTGTCGGATGCAATGGAAGATTGTGTTTTCCCAGTCAAGACTCTTAGGCATTCAACCACGGCTCCATAGCCTTTGGAAGGCAATCTTCAGGTCCTCTTCTGTGGGAACTCTGTTGAATTTGAGCCCTACATTTTTTCAGAAGATCATGAATTTTGCTTCTATGGTGTGATAAAACCAAAATTGTTTTCAATTTATTATAATATGGATGCAATATTTCATTTATTGATACTTACAATTCGTGCGGCTAATTTCATATAACCACTAGAGCCAAGTTTGTGTTGCCTGTTCTTTTCTAGTCTTGCCTTTGTTTCCTTCGATGTGTCGAGCAGCCTATGAAAAGTTTGAAATACGTTAGATTATGTAAAAAGAAAGAGTAATCAGTATATAATTACATTCTTGATAGTATCACACATAGCATATTACTTTTTAAAAAAAAATTAATGGCATTTCCATAGCATACAGACATTGAGAGCATATAAAATACAGAGTTCAATCCATGAATTATAGAAAATAGATATTTGTTGGTTATATTCATATCACTGATTACATTGCACAAAACATACTACAACTGCATAAATATCAGATGGTGACAGTTGTCTATGCTACCACATTTTTCATACATGTCTACCAAAGCATTTTATCAAACAGTTCATTGCCTTGCTGCTATGGCTAAAAGCCTAAAATAGGTGCTTTCAAACAAGCTATGATGCTTGGAAAAAATCTATCAA
>VDFB02373365.1:119658092-119669451 GCA_007258455.2 Sequoia sempervirens
GCAAGCCCCAAAGAACAAAACAACTAAAGAACGCAAATTTTTATTTTTAAAGCAAAACAAATAATCGACATACTAAATATTAAATGATCATAAACGTACACATATACTTCATTTCATTCTAATACAAACAACATAATCAACTATGTCCTTTGGGGCCCACGAGGTCACATCGAAATAGACATTACTAGACATCAACTCATAAGATATCAAAAGGAACTATAAATGACAACATTAGATATATATATACATAAATTCCATCACAAGATAAAACCATGAGAAATTACATAGCCAAATGAAGTTACAAAGTAGATAACTACATTACAACATCTTTCAAATTTTGAATCATATCAATATAGTTACATCATGATTCCCAAACATGTGGGAAGAATACAATATACAAGATTAACCAAAATACAAGGAGATCATCTGGAATAAATCTTCAACTGGATGAGACTGAAGCCAACGAATGTTGATGGGGAACCCAACGGTGTGCGGAGCACATTCCACCCGACCACCCCCGTGCTAAGAGGTGACAGAGAAGTAACTCCGACCAAGAATATCAACTGACCAAGATTGACGTACAAGTATACAAAAAAATGCCAACATAGAATTATAACACAATACTCCAATTTACAATGAAACAATTAATAACACCGAACAATAATACCATAAGAGTACAAGATGAGATCATAAAGTACACCAAAAATGTATTAAGACATTAAATCATAAATCAATTTAAATCCAATAAATCAACAATCCAATCAAACTCCCATAACTCCCTTCCAGAGGAACACAATAAAATAAAACTCATGGGCAACTAGGGGAGAGTGTCATCGCATAGTCCTACATGGGTTATCCTGGCTCTTCCTCCCAACTGGAGGCGCCGGCCCCCATCTATGGCTATCCTAGCCCTTCCTCCCAACTGGAGGCGCCGGCCCATAGGGTGACTCATGCGGAGCCGTAGACCTCTCGTGAAGACGAGGTCACAACCTTGCCAACCATGGCCTTCTCAGCCTTCCATTAGTCTGCGGAAGCACTAATGAAGATGAGGCATCCATTTTTAAATCTTGTAATGATATTACTACCCAACCCTCCTAAGTTAATTATTAGGTTTTCACTTGTTTACTAACTCACTCGTGGGTTATCCTGAGCCCTTCCCCTTAAACGGGGCGCAGGCCCCCACGAGGAGCCACTCTCCCTAGAGACCCAACCACAACCAGAAAGAAACAGGGGTTGTACCATTCCAATCATGAACACCAAATATAACCACAAAATATTACACGAGGCATAACTCATCTCGCAACTTAAATACCACAACATAATCTCAAAATTCGGTACACCCCACATATAACACATAACTTAACATAACTCAAGATGAAAAGATATCAATTCAATAAAATCTTGATCCTCTGGAAGACTAAAGTGTTAACACAAAAAGGGTTCCCACATCAATGAATTAACAATGTCCCGAACCCAACAATCCAACAAAACTCAATATCAAGAATAAAAATAAAAGAAACAACTTATTTAATTTCAAAAATAGAGTCCATAACAATTCCATTCCTAAAATGCTGTCATATAATCATAAATTGATTTTCTTACTAAATTATCCTCTCAAAGTTTGCAATTTAACAAAACAATAATAAAAACAAAAAAAATAGATTTCTTTCTATATTAATATTATTTCCATTATAACAGATTCTGCTTTATTTTAATCAGAAAAGAAAATGTATCATTGCCCTCGGGTAAAAGTTAAGTCGGTTACATCAATTGTTATATCATGGGTAAATCAGAATAAAATGAAATTAATAAACAAATATATAAACGTAAATTACTAACTATTATATCATTGCAACTGTGAAATGTTCGAATTAAATAATTGTTTCATATATACTAATATAAATATATATATATACATATCTATATATATATATAAACATACATACATATATGTACATATATATACATACATTCATATATATATATATATATATATATATATATATATATATATATATATATATATATATATATATATATATATATATATATCTTTATTAAAGTAGATGCGCACAACAAATAGAAATTCGCGTTTTATTTTAAAAACAAAATTTTAAATACATACAAATTTAAATGGGGAGTTTTAACTTATTGCCAGTGGACAGTGAATACGCCTTCCTCGCCATAATTTTAATAATGGACTGGCCGGTTAATTTCATGCAAATTCTTGTAATACCCCCATATTTCTGATACTATTTGCTACTATTGGTTTCTCTTGTGTGTTAACTTGATACGCTGATACTATGATGATACTATTGTGGTTTGATTTGGTTGGTTTGTAGTTTGATGATGTTGTTATTCCTTTAGTGGACATGATCATTTGATATGACATTATTAGTATGTTTTATGATACTCTGTGTGTTGTTTGGATTATTTGTTTATTTAAATGATTTGTCATTAATGTTTATATGTCAATATGATGATTCTATGGTGATGTTATTTAATTCAGTAGTATTTTATAATGCAATTGTTTAATAATTAGTTATGATGCAGTAGTTAGGTATCATGTTATCTTATAAGCAATTTGGTTAGAAATGTTAGTTCGTTATTGGTATTGTAATTGTTAGAATAGAGTGGGTGAGAGGATAGTGTAGCATCACTCGTTCACGAGTGCCCTGCTACACTGCAATTCCTTCTCATGATAGTATGTTGATTATATATATATATACATGTGCTACTTGACGTTTATTTGGATGCAGGATTGCAGGAATAAGTCTCGATTCCACCTGCTTCGGCAGGACAGGGCGAGCAATAAATTAACCCAATGGGTAAAATGTTGAAAAAGGGAGTAGGCTTGGAAGTGTCCCCGTCCCAAGTCCGTTGTCCGTTGTGAGTCGTTGTGTTATGACTGAAGTTTTGTCTTTGTCTTGTATGTGGTTTGACTGTTGAGTATTTATTTAATTCTTGGTTAGTGTTTAATTAATTAATCGTATTTCATAAAATAATTAATTAATGTTGCATTGTTATTTGACTTAATTGCGAGTTAGAAAAATATTAAATTTAAATATGTTGTAAATTATAAAGGTATTTAATTAATTAAAATACAAGAAATTAAATTAAATTAATATTTTTGAGAATAATTAGATATTACCTTTTTATTAATATTTAATTAGAAAATTATGAGAAGATAATATCTGAATTAAATAAATTATTTTAATTAAAATTGAGGATAAGTTATGCTTTTAAAAGCTGGAAAAAGACCAATAAGAAAGGGGGCTTTTTGGAAAAGAAAGCGGAAAAAGATTTATTGTTTTTAATTAGTGATTTATTATTTTTATGAGGAAATTATTCACATGTAGTGCCCTCCATTTTGCGTTGGCTTTGTAATGCACTTCAACTCGTTGTGAGGTCAAGTATTGTTGGACTTTGAGTGCATTTGATTTATTCTGGTCAATAAATGTTTTTGATCAAATTATGACATTTAAATAGGATTATAAAATTAAAAGGTATAGTGGTTAATTAAAAGAAAATATTATAATTAAATAAATTAGTTTTATAAAATATTAATTAAAGAATTATTAATAAATAAATTAATTGTTTTGCATTCTTTTAATAATATTCGATAATAATAATTAATAATTTATTAGTTGTTCAAAGGTAATTATTCCAAGTAAAGGTAAATTTTATTGGCAATAGATTTTAATTGATTGGCATGATTTGAAATAAAAGTTATAATACTTCTTGTTTCGGAAAATAAAATATTATGGTTAAAATGAATTAAATAAATAAATCTTGAATATTAAAATTAAATAAATAGATACATAAATTAATGATTAATTAAAGTGGTAAATAAAATTAGTTATTTTGAAAATAATTTACGGAGGAGAAAGAGGAGTTAGGGCGGTTGAACGGAGAATTTGGTATTTTCTTTAAAAGGAGGCAAGAAAAATTTAGGGGGGGATTCTCGGGGTGAACCAATTGGAGAACACCTTCTTATTGGAATGTCGTTATTCTGTTTGTCCGCTTTCTACACTGACCAAGGGTTTTGATGATGCAACAAAAGTTTCAGGCGTAATTGCTTCTGTTCTGGTTGATCCATCCCTCAATCTCAATAAATCGTATGTTCTTTTATGACCATGCTTCTTTCTGTTACAACTATTGTTTGTGAGTCTTTAATGACTGTTAAGTAATTTCTTTAATTTCTCCTCAATAGTGATTTCTATCTTGTTGCTGCCGTAAGCCTGCAGTTGATTTGAAAACATTATGAGACTTTTACATGGTGTCTATCTCGTTATATTGCTTGATGGAAGACCCTTCAACATTGCTGGAAATCTGATATAGTGTGCATAGGAATAGTGCAAGCCTATTTTGTTTAGATTGTTCCATTTAGCATCGCCAATATTCTTCGCAAGAATTCTGTATCTGTTTAAGATGATTGAAATGGTTCACATCCCTCAGAATAAACTCTCTTCAACCAACTCTCCTATTCTTATGCTCCTGTGCTTAGAAAGTTCATTCGCAGCAACTTATGTTTAAAAGAGCATGTTAAGTAATCTGATATCACTGAACACCGAAACTTATATGAGATGTGTACTGTTACACTTTAATTGGGATCTGATTTAGTTACTGAGAATTAAAAATAATGGTGCCTTATGTGGTTTGGAACCTAAGTCTCCGCTTCCTGAGCCCAATTCTTTTGACCCTAAATACTAGGTCATCTTTTCATTGTGTTAGCTATTCCTAAATTTTGTAGATAGGCGCTGGCTGTATTTCAAAGGATCTTCTGTCACTGTATGCAAGTCATACTCATATTTAGGCATATAACTATATAACTATATATAATGGTTTTTTATACGTGTCAATGGTATTCTTTCAATTGCAAACTATTTCTTTTCTATCATCTATTGGGGAAATAAACCCACATTTTGCTTCCTTTCAGCCGCACACCTGAATAGATAGACAATTTAAAGGTTTAAATAATCTTTCTAAGTTCATTATCAACCTGACTTGTTGCGGCACTGGTGCACACTAGGAAGTTTGTAGGTTTAAATAACCTCTCTGTTGTCATTGTCAACCAGTCACAACCGCAGCACATAAACTTAATAAGAGTTAAAACGTTTGAATAACCTGCTTGGTTCTGTTGACAGTCTATCGCAGTTGCAGCACTTGAAAATAAATATTGTCCGTATACTAGAACATTAGTGAGCCGCCTTTGATCGTGGTGAAGTTTAACTTCCAACTTCAAAATTAAACGCATTTCTGGAAACTCGCCACCAAGCAGGAAAACGTCCAGTTTAGAAAAGAAAAAGTTGTACATTATTTCCTCTGCTTTTAAGCCACGTATTTGCACCTCACCGTTCTCCTCTCTTTTTCCCACCGCTCACCTTTCTCCTTCTTTTCCATTTTGTGGGTAACATTTAAGATTTGATAATAACGCAAGTAGATGGCGATAGTTCCAAATTCCAGTATTCACTTTCTAATATACTTGGCAACTCGCCACAGTTATAGCAATTAGAGTTAAGGCATTGTACATAATTAAATAGCCTCCCTGAAACCATTGACCGCCTGTCTCAGCTGCAACTCTTAGGTGTTAAATAATTTCTCTAATCTCATTTAACTGTCTCAGTCGTGCGTTAGAACATAATTTGCATCCTTTTAGGATCCAACTTCAAGCAGTGATCATCTTATTTTATTAACTAAGATTGTTCAAAAAAAATTTATTTAGAGGAAACTTCTTATGACACCTGCAAACATTTACTCTATCCTTATTATAAATATATATTTACCATTCTAGGAAAGAAACTACCCAAACTTCACCTGAAAGGATTTCATTATTATTTAGAATTTTCATTCAAGTAATATATCGAAAGTGAATAAAATACATGATCATCATTAAGCATACTTTAAGATTTATTCCAGTGGTTTTCAGAAAAATTATACTTTATCTAATATTCTGACTTCTCTCATTAATTGTTTGATTTAAAATTTCCTTTTATGTAAGTCATTTCATTTAGGAATAGAATCCTTTTCCTTATTGAAATATCTATGAGATAGAATTGAATAATATGGAATTGATATATGTATATACATACTCATATATTTCTATATGTACATAACTCTTAATTATGCATGTTTGTTTATAATTGAGGAGATCCATAAAAGACGATAGTACTATTGTTCTTTGAAGTTTATTGCTTTTGATTGTTGGGTTAGTATTCTGAGTGTGATAAAATATGTTTTGAGATAATTATGATATGTGATTAAAGAGTTCCTTTATTTATTTTAAATTAAACTCTTATTAACGAATGGATAAATTGTTTTTGGAATAGTCATTATTCATTTAAGGGTAATTTTATGTATCCCAATTGTGGTGTCCTCGTTGGAATCTTTTAAATTATTTTTAAGACCTAGGAATCGTTATTGAAATGAACATATTGTATAAACATCCATTCATGTAATTGTGTGACGTGAATATAAGTGTGATTGTTTTATATTTATAAGTTTATGAAGTAGATAGGAGAATTGATAGTTGTAGAGTTGACTATTTTAGTTTATTTTGGTAAATAGGAGAATTGATAGTTGTAGAGTTGACTATTTATTTTTATATAAATGTAGGTTTATGTATATTAGATGAGTTCTAAATGATGACCACCTCCTTATTCTCTTTTTCGTAAATTCTCTATATGGATGCTTACTTGTATCATGATTGATTTGATGGTTTGAGCCAGTTGATTTGTAGATGATTATGTATTTTTATTTTATTTTATTTGAGTTTTGTTTATGGATGGAGCTCTTTTGTGTCATTAAGTTGTGATTAGATTTTGGTCCTTGCGGATGGATAGAAAGTGTTTGTGTGTATATTATTATTATTCATTAAGTGTATCCCCGTGTTTGAGGATTGTTCATGATGGTTTTAATTTGTGTTTGGAAGAGTATGCTTGAGAATTAGTGTCTTATGGCTTATAACATCAGATTATATCTTCACTTTGCAATATTGTGCTATCCTTAAATGTTGGAAATGATTGATCTTTAAACTAATGTTCTTTTTAAAATGTTTCAAGTTACTTCTTATTGAATGAATAGATATATTATTAGAATGTGTGGTTTTATGGATTCTTTCAATGTGACTTTTCCTGAGTTGATTTTTGAGTTGGAGTTTTTCTCTCATTTTATTTATGTTGCTATTCGTTGGGAACCAGTATGTGTTCTTTTGTTCTTTACCTAAGTGGCAAATTGGTTAATGTTATCTTTGTCATGATTGGTGGTTCTGCTTGAGTTGTTAATGAGTCAAATGGAAAAGCTCTTTGAATTATGGGTATTCCGAGAGGAGAAAATAGAGGTTTCCCTTGGATGTCTGATTTAGTTTGTATTGAAGTTGTTGATGTTGTTTAAGGGAGTTGTTGATCTTATTTTGATGTATTCTCTCATCATAATTGAATTGAAAATAGTTCTTCAAGGTTTTGCTTTTATTGTTGTCAGATTTTCATGGGGAAACCCTAGTGTAACTTTATGGGAATCTTCCAGAGGTTTATTTTACTATTGGTTAGTGTTCCTCCTTTTATGTGCCCTTGTTGTGGCAAGTGTTTTGGTTTCATGTTTTTGAAAGGGTTGTACGGGAATCGTTGAGATTTTGAATATGTATTTATGGCAAGATGAGTAATGCCTTGCATGCTGCTCTATTGTGATAAAATGTTCTTGTTATGTTGTACAACCCTTGGATTTGGTTTTATGTTTTGAGTGTCTAGAGTGGGAGTGGCTCTAAGTGGGTGGTCGGCGCACAAAGGGGCGCCAGGATAGCCCTCGTTAGAGTGAAATTAATAAGTGATAATTTAAATAATTAACTAGGGGGTGGGTAGAATCACATTAAAAAGATAATTGATGCCTCATCCGCCTTTTTAGTGCTACCACAGACTAAAGGGGATTGAGAAGGCCGTGGTTGGCATGTTCGTTGCCTTGTCTTCGCGAAGGGTAACGGATCCGCATGAGCAACCCTATGGAGCGGCGCCTTGAAATAGGTAGTCTGGATAACCATAGATGGAGGCGGCTCCTAGCGCTCGGTTTTGTCTGGATAATTCGTCAGTAGACGGAGGCGGTGCCTTACGTTAGTGGTAGTCTGGATAATCCATGTAAGCCATGCGATGACACTCTCCTCTAACACTCCTTATTATGTTGTTTCTTTGGAAATCCTCTGGAAGTGGTTCTTTGTCTTGTATTGATGAAATATAGTTGTTTGTAATGATTTATGGTTTTACCCTATTTTATCTTTGGTGTACTTTGTGGTCTTGTATGATCTCATTGATATTTGACTTATGACCTTGTACTCTTATGGTACTGTGATATGATGTTATTGTATTGTATCATTGCGATTCAGAATTGTGATTGGAAGTGTTTTATGATCTTCCTTTGGTTCCTTGTTTACTGGCTATTGCCTTGAATTATGTGATGAGATTTATGACTCTTGGATGAGGTTGATTGTGTCATTGTAATTCCTGAGTTTTGATGATACTTTTGTATGACGCTGAGTCTTGAGGTTCTCTGTTGGATGTTCTTGGTTGAGGTCTCTTTCTTGTTAGCTCCTAGCACGGGGGGTGGGTCTTCGGACTCACGTGGTCGGGTGGAACATGCTAAGCACCCCATTGGGTCCCCAGTCGAGGATCGAGAGGTGCGGATTGGTGCTATTGCAGCGACTCCAGAGTTGTATCTATCTTGGAGCCAGTTTTGATACTTGTATTTCTCTAATTATTTGTATCATGGTATCTTGTGTATGGTTTCCATTCATATTTGGAACACTCTTGTATCATTGTACTTCTTAAACATTGTACTGTAATGAAATGTTAAACTTGGTGTGGATATTGACCATGGTAGTTGTTATTCAATGTGTTATGTAATCATGCATATGTTGTATTTATGTGCAGATGGCTTCTTATCAATGAATTTTTCATGTATGTGTTATATTTGTTATTGTTAATGATTATATCTTTGGATTTTATTCTTTATTGATGTTGTATGGATCTAAGTCGCGTAATGACTCTTCGTGTACCCCAAGGGATGTATGTGTTAATGAATCTATTTAAATGAAATTCATGTTATGACTGGATGTGTATTACATGTATGTTATGTTTAAAAAAAAAAATTGTGGTAATTATTGTGTTGTTGTCCTTTCGAACGGTATGCAACACACAAGTTTTACTCTGTTATTCGGGATCTGGAAAAAAAAAAAAAAAGATTTGAGTTTTGAGGATTTGCTGGGTAAAAATAATTGTTTTGGAAGAAAGATAGATTCGAAGAGTGAGCTGCAGGAGGAAATCGAGACGAGAGGAGGCTACATAAGGGATTCTTCAACAAACGTGGGACTCCAGGTTTTCTTCTGTTAATTATTATTATTTCCATTGTTCTTTGAAACAATATCTGTTTGTTGTGTTTGAGAAATTCATTGAAAAAGATCCTGTGATTTGAAAACTTTGTTGTGGTAAAACCCTTGGATCTTCTGTAGAAATTTTTAGTAAAACCCTTTCAAGATTCTTTAGTTTAGTAGTGAAAATTATTATTTATAATAAAAATCATTGTTATTATAGATTTAAATTATTTACTTGATTACCTTTATATCTGTGTGAAGATCCGATTGTTCCCAATATTTATGCTATAAATTTTGGATAGTAAATATATTTACTTACCTATTTTTTATATATATTCATATGGATACAGATTAAACAAATAAATATATGTATTATAGATTTTAATCTATTATTATTTTTTTTTAATTTTGTTTGAAAATGAAATGATTGAAAGAGAATTCTTGATGGAATTCTATGTTCTTTCATTGTTATTTCTTTTTTTGAAATCCGAAATCGAAAATTAAATTAAAACTAAATGAAATTATGAAAATGAAAATTAAATTATATATATAATAAAAAAATAAAATATAAATTTTAGGTTATTGGGGGGTGGACGGCCGGCCGCGGCCGTACCGTCCACGGGCCCCAAGTGGAGGCTGCTATACGCAGCTCGGCTGCTGTGCGCAGTCAGTGAGGGCTGTGTACCCGCCACGGCCCATAGTACTATGTACTGTGGGCGCTGCTTCCATGCGGCTGTGTTGCATTTAAAAAAAAAAAAAAATTATTAATTCGTTTCTTTTTCTTTATTTTGTTCTTAGTTTTATTAATTAGTATTTAATATATTTTATGTTTATATGAAATGCTAATATTTAATATTATTTATGTAACAATTAATATTATATATATAATATTTAATATTATATATAATATTTAATATTATATATATAATATTTAATATAATATATATAATATTTAATATTAGATATATAAATAAAATATTTAATATTATTTAAGAAGTGCATTTAAATAATTTGGTTGTTGTTAATAGTTATATATATATATATTAAATATATATATTAAATGAGTATATATATTATAGTTATATATATATAAAATGAGTATATATATTATATGATTTGTGAAATTGGGATCTAAATTCGTTGATTGATATCAAAATAAAATTTGAGTATATAAAAATAGTTTTATAATTTAATTTTTATTTAATTCGAATATGGTTGATAATATAAGTTTATATAATTAATTAATATATTTTTTTAATAATTATATATATATATATATATATATATATATATAGATGTGTGTGGAATTAAGCTTATTTTCAGAATGGATTTTATAAGTATAAATTTTTATATTGGATTTTAATTGATTAATTATTCGATGATTGAAATATGGATTAAGTAATTTAATTTAAATGTTTAATTATTAAAATATCTCGATTTTGAATATAATTGTGAAACACAGAGATAACGAATGATTTATTCCAAATCAGATGACTCTATTTATCAAAAGTTTGATTTATTTATAAATTGATCTGATTATTACGGATATTTGAGACAAATGAAATTTAAGGGATAGATTTAAATATAGACTATTTGAAGATGATTTTGTTATGTAGTAGAAGCAAAAGTGGATTTTATATTCATAGGATTTATTTAGAACGTTGAATTTCTATAGTTCAAATGAATTACTTTAAAATGGTAGATTTTAAATGATCGTGTTTTCATTTTCTAAGGTTGATTTTTATTAATATATGTAATGGGAAAAATGAAGTATATTATTGTTTTAAACCCCTTAAAGTTGTCAACATGTCTTGATTCACTTTTGAGTTTGTGCAATTAATGTTAATTAATTACTTAATTTCTTGTGTGATGTAATTGTTTGACTGGGTTTAGGAAACCCTAACATTAGATTATGTGTTGCCTGGAATGCTTTTCTATCATGTTTCTTTTATTCTCCGTGTCGGGCAAATGGGGTTAAGGGTTTATGTAAGTCTTCCAGAGGAG
>VDFB02373365.1:119669551-119681322 GCA_007258455.2 Sequoia sempervirens
AGTGTGTTTTATGTTTCATGTGATCATAAAAGATTAAAAAGTCAGTTGTAGAGGTGGTTGTTCAGTGGTTGACGTGTATGTTAGTTCTTTTTACAATGTAACCAGGTTTGTCTTCTAATATACCTATGGAATTGCCAATTCCAATCGAAGGCAGCTAGAAGGACCTAGACCAACTGACAAGGACTTTAAAAGCCTCGTACACTTTGGGATCTGCAAGACCCGGGAGGGTGATCCCTTAATGTGTTTACAACCTCTGCACCATTATTATAAACAACATTAACAATAGCAAATGATCTCACTTAATAGCTCAACACGATATGATAATATCAACTAGAATTGGCTGTTGATAGACAATATCAACTATCTAGAGCGTGAGATAACTAAACACAATCCATTGTATAAGATAGTCAATGATTTGCAATTTGTAGCAAGCTCTAGGCAAAGACAAACAAATACTAAACTACACGAATAATTACAACTTAGATCAGTGCCATATATCCATTACATGAGTCAAATTCATAAGAATCTAGAGGTTTATAGCAGATTTAATACATCACATATAAGATCCTTAACAATATTGCATTACAATTTTATCACCAGATTCTAACCCGTGACTAGTTATCAACCTTATATACCATGTCCTTCTATAATCCCATTCAAGCATTTTGATTAATTCCTTGAATTAAAGCTAAAATAGAATCATACACACCACAACAGTGATGGATAAAACAACCCTTAGTTACTTCATTCAAAGTTCAGATATGCATGTACAATGGAGAGACATGAGCTCGAATTTTTATTTCAACTCAAATGCTAGTACCGTTATACAACATTAAATCTCTATGAACTCAAAACCCGTTACATAATGACTCAAAACCTAAATTGCATTTCTCTAAAACCATCGGACTTTACAATTCGCTCTGGAACTTCACCTAGACTCGACAAAAATTATCTAACTTTCCAACCCGTACTTCTGGCCTTGAAATCCTTCTTATAGAAAATGAAGGAGCAAACAAGCACTAGGCCAGAAAGTACACCTGTCACCAGTCAATTGGAGCACTTGGTGATATTCCAAAATTTGTTACAACAACCACCACCTTGAAAAATATTCTTGTTCAAAAATCATTACAACAGCAATCATCCTAGAGCATATTCTTGTTCATCATGTCGGCAGAGGAAGGTTGATGCAATAACAAAAAACCATGCAAAATTGGAAACGTTGTAACCGCAACATCTGATTTGCCACCTGTCAGTAGCCCACTCTTTTTACTCATCATCATTCAAATACTTAGCCACCCACCTCTGGTATTCTTCGTCAGTTGGCCAATCAAAATCAATCACCTCTTTTACCTTTGTACTATAAGGTAAATACTTTACCGCTACCTGATTAGCATCTCTTTCAAAAGATTCCAAAAATGAGCCGGTACCAATAATCTTATCCATACAATTTACCAACAAATCATAATCTGAGTCATCACAAATTATTTTAATTTGATTATTGATGACTTTTACTTGCTTGATCCTCATTGTTGAAAGTGTTCTCGATTTCCCGCTTCATTAGTTATATCGTAATGTGCAGGTTACCCCCACAGTTCTTTACCAACTCCCTAATCTTCCTACTTAGATCATCTGGTAAGGTCTGAAAACTTTGCAATGATTTAACTAATATATAAGTAGGCTTCAATGATTGGGGCCTATTATTTCCATCAAGCCTTGAGGCTTTAGTCATAACATCTAGATTATTTGCCCTAGCGATCCAATTTTGAATTATTGGAATCACTATCCCCTGATCCCTATCAATATTATTTATTGCTTCAGATAGAAAATAATACAAATAATGTATAGAGGGTAGTTTATTATCCACCTTTTCATTTAAATGCTCCAAAACAAGAGTAACAATTTATTTTTCTTTTGAAAGAAAACCATCCTCTCTTACCCTTAGTGATGTCTGTAATTGATGAATTTCCTACATGAGTTGCCTCTTTGTTGGATCAACAGAGTACTCTGTTTGTTCATTGACTTGTTCTAGAGGAGGGGTACTAGAAGGATTTTGAATGGGAGACCCTAGTGTAGAAACATTTGGAGAAGCAAGAGGCATTGACCCTGCTGTGGGAGGTGATGTGCTGGTTCCTGGAGCATTGGATGTTTCCCCAATATGTCTATACTTGAACCTTTCTACTTCAGTTTGCAGCTCAACATTCCTCTGTTGCATTATACTATATTCTTCAATTAAAATGTTATACTCCTCCATTAGGCTCTTTCTTTCAGCCTCCTCCCTTTCAACAGTCTTTTGGGCCAACTTGGCCACATTCACAATTAAACTAGTGGCTTCGGTTGTTTTAGTCTCTGAAGCCATCTTTATTATTAATCCTCCTTTGAAATTTGGATTAATATTAGCAATGTCTAGCTTTCTTCCTTGTGGAGCCAATGCCCAAATTGCCAAGGTCTCATATTCTTCACTGAAGGCAGAGTTTTCTAATGCTGCCTTAACTTCTTCGGGGAACTCAAAGCATCTTTGATCTCCCCATAATGGCACCGAAGCCACCGTGACCGTGAATAAAACCTACTAAGGAAGAATCAAAACACCATTCACTAGTTGTCTTCTTCTTAGAGTGATTTTTGAACTCTTCCATTAGTCTGCCTTTCACTTCTTCATCATTCTCCGATCCGACCTGCTATAGGTCTGGTTCTCTTCTCTCTCCTTGCATTTATTTTGATATTCTTCTAAATTTCTCCTCCTCCCTCCATGCCAATTGCAAGAATACGGGAGTCTTTACAAATGCATTGTCATCTAAGAACTCCTTGCAAGCCTCCATTCTTGCATCCTGCACACTCTTACCCTTCATATCCAAATCGGATAGAACCAATTCAGCTGACCTAGGAAGGGATGACATACCAACCTACATGTCTTGATTAGTAACACTAATTTCATCTGTGAGATCCTCAGGTAAGTGATCAGTTCTTTGCCTCTTAGGGCTTGGCTCAGGTGGTGGTGATGGGGGACTGCGCTCTGGTGAAGATTTTAATTCAATAATTTTGATAGCCCCAGTTACTTTGAATTTTGGGCCTGGTCGTGAAGGTGCCTTCATTATTTTCTTCCCTTTTCTATCTACTTCTTCCTCATCACTGCTAGTATCCCTTTTCCTCCTATAGATGGTCCACCTTTATGTAGGCTAACATACTAGCCTTGTTTCAATTAGAATATCACTTTGTCCTTGCATATCCAGACTTAGCCTTAAATTTATCTTTTTGGTTGTCAAGGTGTCCATTATCTCCTTGAAATTCTTCATTAAAAAATTAATTCTCTTGTGGTATGGAGTGAATTCCATCAATGGATCATATGTCAGATCCATTTCATGCACAATATCCAGTAGCTTACTATAAGCTATCCACTTTTCCTTGTTCAATTCCTGTCTATTTAAATCAAATTCATTCCTGATCAGGTCCTCAGGGAAATTAAACTCATATGAAAATTTGCCACCTTTTATTCTTTGTCTGAAAAGAGCAAAGAAACCTTCAAGATCATGTTGTCGCCTTGGACCAAATCTCAAATGGTAATCAACAAAGAATTTGTCAAAATGTGTCTAGCCTCACTTTGAAAATGTAAAGTCAGACACTACTGTATAATCAGGGAATAATGTTTCCTTCCCCTTTCTAGTTAGGTTATCTTCATGAATACACCCCATCTGCCACATAACTTCTACAAACCCTAGTCTTGGTGGCACCTTGTATGGCATTATGTGAGGGGTTCCTTGAAATCCATATATTCTCAAGATAGTGATGACTGGATATGGGATAATGTCACCCCAGTTATGTAAAACCCTCAATTCTGGTTTCCTCTCCTTCGGCCTAAGGAAATCATGCAGTTCCTGAGGGATCATAGGTACATTTACCATCAATCTAGCCCTCAATCTTGTAGCAAAACAATTATCAAATTGCACATAACTAGTGCTTTCCTTATTACAGGACAAATCTGCATCCCATATCTGTACTGGCAATCTTTCTCCATTAACTGATTGTCTTAAGTTCATCTTCTCAGTAAAGAAATCAACATTCCTAAACAAGAACATATGCATCAACATGAAATACCAAAAGAATTGAGTACTAGTATCACCATTCTGCAACTTCGACAGTCTTTCATCTATCCTCTCCAACAAAAAAGAAGAAAAGTCATATGTTACAAAGAAGTTAGGGTGTTGTATTTGCACCCCCATGAACATGTATGCAATCGACATTACTGCACCAGGGTTGAAACACAAAATCTGACATAGTGAATAGAAAGTAGCTAGGAAAGGCTTTCCAAAACAATTCAATCTGAAGGGTTCCTCGTCACTAGGGATGATGTGAAATTGTGAACCCCCTGCCTTAACTAGATGAGGTGGAAGCAGCTTAACCCTAAAAAGAGATTGGAATTTTATATACTCCTGCTTCATTTCTTCAAGATTAATAGGAACCAATTCATCACTTGGCTCACTCAAATCAAAAGTCTGTTGGATAACATCTCTGTTAATTTCCAATAGAACCCCTCCATCATTATCTCTGATTACCCATGTGATAGGGTCATATCTTTTGGCCACTGCTCTAAGTCAACATCAGGGAACACATTTGGAACAACCAGCTTTTCCATGTCGTACGTCCATCCATTTGAAAAAGGATGAGGAAAATTCCTCTGTCCATACCATAATCTGAACATTTCTAAGCCTATGAGTGGAACCCTAGCATCAACAATGTTGGAATTAGTACATACCAACCCCTCCCCTAGGATTCTCCCTCGCATCAACACCAAACCTTTCCTTCTCTCATTTGTTGATAATGGAAATTGATCTAGGAAATCATCATACAAGTTTCTTTTCAAATACTCAATGTGGCCAGAGTGTTGTTTGGTTGGCGCCATTTTAGACAAACTAGGGCCTCACTACAATGTTACACTTGAAGTGGCTATGACTAAGCAGAGATAGGAAATTACAGAGTAAAAATACCACAATTCCTCACAATTTATGATTAAATAATAGCCCTAACAAAATATTTTAATGAACTCAGTGACAAGCATAGCAAACCCCCCCTTTCCCAAATCTAGGTGTAGAATGACTAGGAAATAGAGAAAATTAACTCGGCTTTTTTTGCACAAACTCCAATTTATGGCAGTAGCTGCTCGCAATTTCACCTTTGGATCTGAAACTATTTTCACGAAATACTTGGATGCTTTGTGATACAAATGAGATGAGTAAATTGATTTTATGTCGATCAAATTCTACCAGTGGATGTCTCATCCGCCATTAAAGCTCACTCGTGGGTTGCACGAACGGCTCCAACCATAATTTTATACATATTTAAATTTGAGTCGTTGATCCTTCAGTTTGATCAAATCATCAACGACCATCTTCAAAATAGGCTGACATAATCGCCAACACGGTAATAAAGGGGCCCACTATGTCATACGCCGCCAAGGAATGCCACATGGCGGTTGCCCACGATATTGCAATCCTTCGATTTATCATCGCGGGATGGCGGGCACCGTCGATCTTTTTACCATAAAGCCTGCTCCTTCAAAAATGGTCGTCGTCCTTTCCTTTAACTGTCGAGCAACTTTTCTCTTAAAATCATAACATCTGCATTGAAATAAAACATGTGCATCTTACAAGCACATTAGTAATCCACCCTGTAATACATTTAAAACTAGTGAATGCTTTCTTCACTTCTTAGGATTCATTGGATGAGACACGTGGCAGGCACCCGCGACATCGCGATCCCAAAATTCCTAATCGCGGGATGGCGGGCACTATCAATCTTGAAGAGACAGCTCATCAATGGTCATGCAGATTTCATCCTTTATGAAGGGCACATGGCACCCTTCCATGATATCGCGATCCCTGTAATCCTTGATCGCGGGATAGTGGGAGTCATTGATCTCGTTCCTTTAACACAGTCGCCAGCCATGTCGTTAACCTTCAAGCAGCTTTTCTAGCGAGATTATAACATATTCATGGATTTAGAACATGTGCATCTCGAGAACACTTTAGTAATCTGCCCCTCAATACATTTAAAGTAGGCTAGTGTTTCCTTTACTCTTTAGGCTTCATCGGATGAGACACGTGGCACACACCCATGATTTTACAATCAACCCAAACACCATCATGGGATGGCGGGGAACGGCTTTGATCAAATGGTAGTTGTTCAACGATAGCTCAAATTTGATCCCCCGGATAGGACACGTGGTGCCCACCCATGATTTCGCGATCTTTGAATTTGTTGATCACGGGATGGTGGGCACCGTTGATATCTACAGGAAATAGATCAACAGCAGCACTAAATCAACCCTTGCAAAATAAAACATTCATTAAAAGGAGAAGTGAGCATTACTAGGCGGATGACAAATAAAAAATTTATATTTATAGAAGAAAAATAAAATAAATCTACAATTTGTTTTATAATTTCATGTTTAACTTTAAATGTATGTTCACTCATTAAGTTGTATTTTTTTTACAATCACATTTTTATTTTAGATGTTTGTTTATAAAATATAAAGATGCATTAAAAATATATTAGAAATATTTTTCTTTATATTATATAGCATTCATAACATTAAATTAACATAGAATAATTTCACAATATCACTTAACCAATCAAGAAAAATTTAATCATTACTATGCAACATTATTCTCACATCAAACTAAAAAATAAATATTGAAAACAAATTTATTTTTTCATATTATAACATTCATAACTTAAACCTTTTATACACAATATCAAGTTAATTATAAAAAACACATAAAATTATTTATAAGCAACTTAAATTTCTTAACAATTTAATAAAATATAAGTTAATATGATTAAGAAAAATTAAATAAGAATTATAGATAAATTTATGAAATATTGATTTACTTATCAAGAAAAAATCAATTATAAATTTACTTATTATAGATAAATTTACATACCAATCTATTTTAACCATCAAGAAAAAAATAATCATTAGTGATTGCAACATTATTGGCACATCTTTTAAACTGATAAATAAACATTGAAAACACATTTATTTTTTATATTATAACATTCATAACTTAAACCTTTTATACACAATGTCAAGTTAACTATAAATTGTATAGAGTTTAGATTTCATGATATCTCTCTATATCAACATAGGTAAATTTGAAAATATTTTAAATTATATAATTTCAAAAAATTGGATGAATTTATAGAAGATTATTTTTTAAAGTGATAGAATCTAATCCCAATACTAACATTAATTATAAGTCTAACCATAACCCAACACTAAAACTAACACTAATTAACTTCAAACCTAACTCTAATTTTATATCCAACCCTAAACATAATTCTTGATTCTAAAACTAACATTAATGAAACCCTAATTGAACCATAACCCTAACCCTAATACTAACCCTGCCCCAATTGAACCCTAACACTAACCCCAAGCTTTATCATAGAACCTTAATCTTTACCCCAACCCTGATCCTAATTGAATCCCATACCTAATTTTAATTAAAGTCTAACCCTATTTGAACCTTAAAACTTAATTGAACTCATGTTTAGGGTTAGGGTTCAATTAAGGTTAGGGTTGAGATGGGAATTAGGGTTGAATTATGGTTATTATTAGGGTCAAAATTCAAATAAGATTATAGTTGGAGTTTAATTAAGTTGCTATTCACTTAGGGTTAAGGTTCAATTAGTATTCAATTTGGGTTAGGGATCAATTACGGTTATAATTCAATAAGGGTTTAATTAAGGTCAGTGTTAAGGTTAGTCTTAAATTAGGGCTAGGATTGCAATTAGGGTTCAATTAAGGTAAGGGTTATTGTCTATTTTAGGGTTAGGGTTCAATTAGAGTTCTCTAGGTTTTTGATACAATTAGGGTTATGATTCTGAGTTCAATTAGTGTTAGAGTTAGGGTTATATCTGAGTTCAATGGAGTTAGGTTCAAGGTTTAATTAGTGTTAGAGTTAGGGTTGCAATAATAAAAGATTTTCCATAATGATATGGAAAGGCATTCAATTAGTTCATATACAAATTTTTTGTAAATAGAATTAGTAATTAGATTCTCCTAGAACTAAAGTTATAACAACAAATACAATCCTTAAGCTTAATCATTTTGTTCTTGTTGGGGTTCGGATAAAGAATTTAATGGGTCGGTGAGACTTAGGAAATAAAAACCACGGAGGAAATAAAAGCATTAAAATCAAAGTTGGGTTTTAATTTTAATCCGGTGACGTAAGCCTAAACCATTAACTCCAGTGGTCATGTCACCGACGACTTAGCCAAAGCCTTTCATTAAATACTAACTGTGCAATGTGTAGGTTTTCCAGATTCAAAGATATGGAGAGAAGATCTAGGTCATTACCCGCCAACTCGAGACCTAAGGTGTCACCTCTGTTATTTGGTGCGAGGTCAGTAAAAGGTAGATGTGTGTCCTGTATGGAATGTGGGGCCCACTCTCCACTATTGAGCTCATAACCGTGGTTTTAGATTGACAACGAAGATCAAAAGCTAATGTAAATCTCTATGTTCCCTGCTAGCTGGAGGAAGATGAAGGTTAGTGAAGCATTAATGAATTATTCCTTGCTTGTGTAGTCACGTCGATCTCAATCGTGTGAAGATGTTGTTATTGGCAATCATGAAGGGTGATCTTTGGATTCTCATGTAGCTCTAGTTAAAAGCGGTGTGATACATACGCCAAATTGCCATGTTTAAACATGCATTTTACTAAGCATTGATGAAGGTTGCCATTACCTCGCACAATAAATAGAAGAGGAATTAACTACTAATAGTGTCATTCTTGTAGCAGTTAGAGAACTTTGTGGGTTGAGTCTAATCAAGTTTGAGTGCTTGTTTGAGAAGAGAAAATGAGTAAGTCAGTAAGGAGGTCGGTACGTTTGAGCTCACAAAAGCTTGGTCCTGCTATTCAGGAAGGTACTTTGGTTGACAAGCCCAAGCTTGTGCCCACTAGATGTAGTAGAAGGTTGCAATTCCAGGACATTGCTGCTCAACTGGTAGATGACAAAGGCAAGCAGTCGGCAGTGTGTAGGAAAATAAGGTATGGGCATGGCTCCTCTGGATGCCAACACTCGCCCATTGACCTTACGAGCAACACTTCTGATGATGTAACCAAGACCGACTCAGACTACTGTCAGTATTCACCTCTCTTCAATCATGGTCTATTCTCTGATGACGAAGAGATAGTTGTGGTGCCATTGGTTGTTAAAACCCCAAGCGGACCGACTCGAACCGTATTGGGCAAGGATAAGAAAGAAGATGAGGCTGAGAGTCTACCGTATTGGGCAACAACTAGAAGTGGGAGTGTATACCAGGGTCTGAGTGTTGGTAAGGGCAGGGTGGCGGGTAAATAAGAAATTGTTGTGGTGCCTTCGTGGCAATTTGGTTTCCTAGTTTTTTTGTGTGGATAGAAACAAGGGGATTTTGATCATTTGTGTTCCCCTATTCTTTTACGCTACCCCAGTCAATGCACTATATATGTTTTGTAGATTCAACGTGTGGGAAGTTTTGAAATGAAATTCAAATGCAATGGAGATTTTGTTCAAATTAAAACCCCAAGCAGACCGACTCGAACCGTATTGGGCAAGGACAATAAAGAAGATGAGGCTAAGAGTCTACCGTATTGGGCAACAACTAGAAGCGGGCGTGTATACTAGGGTCTGAGTGTTGGTAAGGGTAGGGTGGTGGGTAAATAAGAAGTTGCTATGGTGCCTTCGTGGCAATTTGGTTGCCTGGTTTTTTTGCGTGGATAGTGACAAGGGGATTTTGATGACAATTTGTGTTCCCCTATTCTTTTACGCTCCCGCAGTCCATGCACTATATATATGTTTTGCAGATTCAACGTGTGGGAAGTTTTAAAATGAAATTCAAATGCAATGGAGAATTTGTGGTGAAATTACATTTGAGCCTAAAGCTTGTTGCTCCCTTGTCATATAAAAGGGAATTCAAGGCTCATTTTTAGGGAGAGAACTGATGAAAGCTCTAGCTAGGTTTTAAGTTGAATAAATGGGTAGAAAGATATCTGTCCTCTGATGAGGAAGTGATATCTGTGGTGACATTTGCTGTTAAAACCCCAAGCAGACAGAATAGAATAGATAGCCTGTTTTGAGTTTTGGATGAATATATGCAAATTATCTTAAATTGTATGCAGATATGACTTATAAGCATGAATAAACGTATAATTCTAATATATTTTCTCTCCTTACGTGGATTTGAATGAATTTTGAATGAAATTTTAATGAAGTTGTCATTCTTCTTTTGAGAATTTGTTCAATTGTGTGTCTATGTTTTTGCTTTGATTCAAGAAAATCAATTAAATGCTTAAATGGATTCATAAGTTTACAATTATTTACAAAGGATTTGATAAGTAGTAATATATTAGAGAACTGAGCTCCATAATGCAAGGTATTATATGAGTAGTCTATTCTATTAAATTCTTGGGTCATTTCTGCTAACAGTAAATGGGTAACTAAATATTTAACTAATGAAGAATAAAAGAATAATATGTAAATGGGGCACTCACTCACTCCCTCTATCTCTCCCCCCTTAACCCTAAACCCTTAACCCTTAAACTCTAAACCCTTAATATTAGGTGTGTATTAAAAACATTATAAAAGTATAAATTTTTGGAGTTCTATTAGGAATTGAATGATAAATGATGATGAATGGGAAAATCTAAGGCACTTCAATATTTTCAACTAAAAAGTTAAGAGTTCAATTAGGATGAGTGTTCACTTAGGGTTAGGTTTAGGGTTCAATTAATGTTCAATTTGGGTTAGGATTGAGGATGAGGTTGGGGTTTAATTAAGGTTATGAATTCAATAAGAGTTCAAATAGAGTCAAGGTTAAGATTAGGGTTGGGGTTAAGGTTCAATTAGGATAAGAATTAGTGTTAGGGTTAGGATTAGAGTTCAACTATAGTTCAAAGTTAGGGTTATGGTACAATTAGGACTACTGTTCAATAAGTGTTCCCTTATGGTTATGATTAGAGTTATGAAACTACAATTAGGGTTCAATTATTAGGGTTATGATTAGAGTTATGATCTATAATTAGGGTTCAATTAATGTTCACTTAGGGTTTCTTTCTTGGGAGAAGTTTATTGTATGGTACAAGTGTATTTTATAAAATTAATATGTCAAGAATTAGTTGTAGATAATACTACATGTGAATTTTCATATGGTATTAAATTGTAGATTAAAATTGATAATAGATTTCCTTCCTTCTTTTGCATTGTAAGCTACCATAATATATGGCCTTAAAATCCTATTCATATTTTGAGTTTTTCTAAACTATACAACACGACATCCAACAAAAAAAATTGTTATGCATTTTTCCAAGCACAAATCCTTAAAATTCTTAATGTGTTACTTAAGTTAATTCTTTATTGCAATAAATAAATACACACTAATATATATATTAAGGATTTGAGGGAAAATATTAAAATATTATGGATTTGAGGGAAAATATTAAAATACTTATATATATAGAAAAATTTAAATGCAAGGGATTCAAGTACATACCTTTGCTTTTGTTAATGCTGATGAAGATACAAATGTTGATGAAGTGCCAAATTTGATGACATGATCTTCCTAATAAACTGGAATATCTTTGCTCTATGTGGCACTTGAAATTTTCTACAAAACTATAACTAACTCTACCTCAAATTTTTGACTTTGGACCTATTTTGCATTAATAAATATGAGCTTTGACACATGCCTCCTAATCTAGCATACAATATGTACTTAAATGCTCAAAATAGTTGGGA